>SJYV01022951.1:73474-118426 GCA_006410875.1 Neotragus pygmaeus | reverse complement strand
GGGCGTGGATGCAGGGAACAGAGGGCGTGAGGGGTGTGGATGCGATGCCACAGGGCGTGGGGAACCCGGGACGGGGGCTGGTGGCAGGGGTTAGGGGGCGGCATAGGCAGCCAGGGGAGGCCCGGAATCCCGATTGCAGAAAGGTGACCAGTGGTTCCTGTGCACAGGTACAACTAGGCTCCAGGCCTCCAAACATCACAAGGTCCCCAGGCCTGTGCAGACCCAGCTGAAGGGTCAGTGGACCTATCCAGGCTCAATCGTCTCAGCCCAAACTAGGCAGCTGAGACTGCGAAGGCCTGGAAAACTTTGGGAAAACCGCTTACTGTTGAGACTGCAGGCCACTTGGAGGACAAGACGTCTTAAAAGGATCTTAATTGGTGAGGGAGGTGCAGTGGGTTTCAGCTTGAGCATCAAAGGAGCCAAGGGCTGTGATCCTTGACTTACAAGAAGGTATTAGAAATGTCACTGGTCAAGGGACTAGAGCACTTCGGGCATGGGTCAAGGCCCCAGGAAACGTTGGATTGTGAGGTTGAGACTTGCTACTAACAGGCTCGTTTTTATTTAATGGAATAAAGCCTTCCCAGGCAGCAAGGCTAATGCCCTCACAATGAAAAAAATTATTATTTTTTCACTAAATATTAAATTCCAGTTTTGTTAATTAGGTTTGTGTTTGCAAAGCTCACTTCCCAGTTAATTCCTTGCTATTGTGTTACATTGCTAAAAAGTTTAATTGAGCTATGAAGGGACACTCTAAGTTTCTAAAGCTTATCTCACTAATCTATCTTTAGATAAAGATCAGATGCCTCAGTGACCTGCAACCAGAGATTCATACATTGTGAAAAAGACATATTTCAAAGGACTATCACCAACCTGGACAGAGTATAATGGAGAAGGGTTAATTTTAAATTTACACTGGATCTGCTTCTGTGACTTTATCCCTTTTTTGTTATTATAAACATTCATAATGGCCTGCCTGAGGGAGATAACCTGAGCAACCCACCTGTGAAGGACTGTAAGGCTTGCCAATCTAGGGACATTTGCAAGGATTGAATAGTTTTTACTTTATTTCCTCACCTTCCTTCCCACCCCACCCCCATCACTGATCCAGAAAAGAACCTGGCAACCAGGCCTTGACAAGATGGTTATTTTGAGGCACTAGCCTGCCATTGTTTTGATCAGCTTTCTTTGAATAAAGTATCTTCCTTGCTTCATCCCCTCATCTCACAGATTCATTGGCCTGTCATATGGTGAGCAGAGCAAGCCTGGACTCCTAACAACTTGGCTTAGCCAGCCAGGAGCCTTACTGCTGGTGGCTGGCCGGCCCCAATCAGGTAATATTGGGGCAAGACCCTGGCAGCTGCTGGGGCCATTTGTCCTGAGGGTCCTTCCTTCAAGATTCCCTGTAATGGAACCAGCAGCCCCCAGCACTTGGCAGTTAAGACAAGGAACTGACAAACTTCTAAGAGTTGATGACTTGATTTCATTTGTAGGGTAAGTCTACTCAATTCAACAGCCAGTTCAGGCAGTTTGCTTGTTTTGTGTACCCTTTTGTGTTAACAGCCCCTAGGCTCAATTTTGGAGGGTAAGTCGCTCCAGTTGAACACTAGGAACATTTCCATCTCTCCCTCCCCGCCCCTCATTTGTGCTTTTCCTTTATGGGACAAGCCAGTTTGGTTGGGGTACCCTGTTGGAGAGGGAAAATGTTGTTGGACTCTGAACTGGTTCATTGGGGAACTAGTTCTTGTGGGGCAAGTCCACCCTAGTTGGATTTAGCTCATTTGTTTTGTAGGGTAAATTGACCTGATTTGGGAATTGGCTCAGCTGGAAACGATTCAATGGGGAACTAGTTTTTTTGGGAGGGTGGGTAGCCTAGCTGTAATTAGTTCATTTGTTTAGTAGGGTAAACTTGTTTACCTGATTGAGGGAATCAGTTCATTTGTGCATGGATGCTGAAATTTGTGCCATTTTTGCTGAAATTTGTCTGCATGTTTTGGGCTTTGGTGTTATAAAGCTTATAAAATGGGAAATATTTCATCTATCCCAAAGAAAAGATCTTTGGGGCAAATATTAGATATGGTAAGATCAGAAGAGCAATGACCTCTGAATGGCTCACATTTAAACAATCTGGCAGTCACATCTGTTAAAACTCACCACTCAAAACACAAAGATCATGGCATGTGGTCCCATCACTTTATGGCAAATACATAGGGAAACAATGGAAACAGTAACAGACTTTATTTTCTTGGGTTCCCAAATCACTACAGATGGTTACTGCAGCCTTGAAATTAAAAGATGCTTGCTCCTTGAAAGAAAAGCTACGACCAACCTAGTGAAGTAAAGTGAAGTGGCTCAGTCGTGTCTGACTCTTTGTGACCCCAATGGACAGTAGCCTACCAGGCTCTGCCATCCACGGGATTTTCCAGGCAAGAATACTGGAGTGGGCTGCCATTTCTTTCTCCAGAGGATCTTCCCAACCCAGGGATCGAACTCGGGTCTGCTACATTGCAGACAGACGCTTTACCATGAGCCCCCAGGGAAGCCCCATGACCAACCTAGACAGCATATTAAAAAGCAGAGACATTACTTTGCTGACAAAGGTCCGTCTAGTCAAAGCTATGGGTTTTTCACTAGTCTTTTATGGGGATGTGAGCATTGGACTGTAAAGAAAGCTGAACGCTGAAGAACTGATGCTTTTGAACTGTGGTATTGCAAAAGACTCGAGAGTCCCTTGGACAGCAAGGAGATCAATCCAGTCAATCCTAAAAGAAATCAGTTCTGAATATTAATTGGAAGGACTGATGCTGAAGCTGAGGCTCCAATACTTTGGTCACCTAATGTGAAGAATGGATTCATTGGAAAAGACCCTGATGCTGGGAAAGATTGAAGGCAGGAGGAGAAGGGGACGACAGAGGATGAGATGGTTGCATGGCATCACCAACTCGAAGGACATGAGTTTGAGCAAGCTCCGGGAGTTGGTGATGGACAGGGAAACCTGGCGTGCTGCAGTCCATGGGGTCACAAAGAGTTAAACACGACTGAGTGAATGAAGTGACTGACTGCCAGTCAGTCAGGCTTTACAAAGGCGAGGAATACTCTGAAAAGGAAAAAACCTGGGGCTCCCTTGAACTTGAGACATCCGATTCTAATTTCCCCTACAGAACCCCTGGATAACTTTGACAGTGAGAAACAAGTTGATTGACTGTCTAATAGCTACTACTCTCCTTTGTAAATTAAATGCTTGAATAATCTTTTCCCCACAACAGCTTGACGTCAGGGTCCCATTGGGGCCTTTTTGACCTTGTCCAGTCTGGGAAGCTTCAGCTACTACCTGGTGGGCTTTGGCTCCAATTTTTTGCTCCCTGTGAAGGGCAGCTGTTTATAAGGCACTTTGGAGAAAGGTCACTGGTCTAATGGGACTAGGAGGTCATGTCATCTGACTTTCTGGCTGGCTAGGTCTGGGTTTATTCTGGTTACTTTGGTAGTGTGCTTCGCTGGTGGCTCAGACAGTAAAGAATCTGCCTGCAGTGCAGGAGACTCAGTTCCATCCCTGGGCTGGGCATATCCCCTGGAAGAGGTCTTGGCAACCCACTCCAGTATTCTTGCCTGGAGATTCCCATGGACAGAGGAGCCTGACGGGCTACCGTCCATGGGGTCGCAAAGAGTCGGACATGACTGAGCAACCAATACTTTTCTACTTTTGGTAATGAGCAGACATCTGGTACTAAGGGCTTCCTCTATGGTTTTCTCATCTCTTTCTCCTCGAACCCTCTGTGAACAGGTGAGTGGCTGTAGAAACAACTGAGGAACTCTGCCCAGTATTACTCTCTGTGTGTACCCACTGTGCCCCAGTAGCTGCCACTCAAGTGGGTAAGTGCCCTCCTTTCTTCTTCCTCCCTTAAGCTGAGGACCAGGCTGATGGGATTACAGGGCAGATTCCTCAGACCCCCTTCCCTATCTCTCTTCTTGCCTTTCTCTCTTTCTTGTGGGAGCCTGGGTGTTGCCCCTAGGCCTTCCTGAGAGGCCTTGTCCCTTAGGCTATATATAGGAGGAGAGGTGAAGCTTTCCAACATGGGTGGGTAGATGTATCAGTCCTTGTTGGGAAGGCCACCCAATTCTTTCGCAAAGGAGGGAAAAGCAAAACTGTCCTTGGTTTACAAATGTAGTCTTCACAGGACCAGAAGGATGGCTCCAAAAGTCCTTTCACCACTCCCCAAAGCTTCCCTGTCCATCTTATGAAGCTTGCCAATATTAAACAAAGGGGAAGCAAAGTCATCCTAGGAAGAACTTGCCTTTATCTTTGAGATGCAAATATCCTCTCCAGTCTTCTCTGTTGTCTTTTTAATGCAAATTTGAAAAGAGTAGAAGAATTTAGAAGTTGGCTTGTCTGACATAATTAAAAGTCACTTTTTCTATAAATATTAATATTTAACCACCTAGCCAAGTGAGCCTGACTTGTTTCATCTGTGAGAATCCCAATTTTAATATAATTGTTTTGTAAACTAATGGATTTTATATTACTGGACCTGACTGAAAATTGAACTGAGACTTCAATGTGTGTCTGTCTGTGTCTTTTGTTTTTTTTAACCACATTGCCATGGCTAATGAGTTTCAGTTTCACAGGAAGTGGGAAATAGTTAAATTAGTAACTGGTATTAATGTTTAAGTTTGTTGATCTAATAATATAGACATGTCTTGAGTCATTAACATGTTAAACATAATATTAAGTATAATACTTTCATTTTGTTTAGGTTTAACATAAATTAGGACTTCCCTGTTGGCTCAGACAGTAAAGCGTCTGTATACAATGCGGGAGACCTGGGTTTGATCACTGGGTTGGGAAGATTCCCTGGAGAAGGAAATGGCAACCCACTCCAGTATTCTGGCCTAGAAAATCCCATGGACGGAGGAGTCTGGTGCAGGCTACTGTCCATGGGGTCGCAAAGAGTTGGATATGACTAAGCCACTTCACTTTAACATAAATAAGTTACTATATCTGTTACAAATTTGTCAGTCAATATGTACCTCAATGTGGAAAAAACTTTAAGAAAACAAAGACACATGTTTTCAGTAGAAGTGAAGAACCTAAGCTACTCCATTTTGTTAAAAGAAAAACTCCATTTTGTTAGGTTCCGGGAAAAGAGCCTTTGGAAATCCCCTGACCTCACCCCACCACCAAGGAGCCAATCGGACCCCAGACCAGAATCTCCTGACTTAACATTCAGGAACTTGTGGTCTGCCTAGGTAATAGGAACCAATCAAAAACCAACACACAACCCTTCGAAAGAAAGTGACCAATCAGACGTCCCCCTACATAGAAATTCTTTTTTTCATGAACACTCCCTACATAAGCAATGTAATCCCAAACCAGGGCTCCTCCCTATAGCTGCTGCATCAGTAACAGTGGGAGCCCCAGCTCGAGCTTGGTAATAAAGACTCTCTTGTTTTTGCATCAGGATATCAGCTCCCTGGTGGTCATTGGGAGATTTTGCGACTTGGGCATAACAGAAGGTGTGAGGAAAAACAAAAAACAAAACAACCTTAAGAGTTATGCATATTGAAAGTGAAAGTGAAGTCGCTCAGTCATGTCCTACTCTTTGTGACTCTGTGGACTGCAGCCCACCATGCTCCTCTGTCCATGGGATTTTCTAGGCAAGAGTACTGGGGTGGCTTGGCATTAAGACTTATGCATATATTTCCTAAAACCAGATTGAATTTGGTTGGGTGATTAAATCTTGGTGAATGGATCTTTTGTGGGAGAAAGCTAGGACATTTTCTCTCTATTCAGAGAAAAGCTCTCTTGGAATGTCATTTTGATGATGGATTAAATGAGCTTTTTGCCTTTAAGTGATGTATATTCACTTTGAGATCTCTGGTTACTTTGGTTAAGAAATAAGCCAGAAAGGAAAACACTAATACAGTATCTAATGCATATATATGGAATTTAGAAAGATGGTAATGATAACCCTGTATGTGAGACAGCAAAAGAGACACAGATGTATAGAACAGTATTTTGGACTCTGTGGGAGAGAGAGAGGGTGGGATGATTTGGGAGAATGGCATTGAAACATGTATAATATCATATATGAAACAAATCGCTAGTCCAGATTCGAAGCATGATACTGGATGCTTGGGGATGGTGCACTGAGATGACCCAGAGGGATGGTACGGGGAGGGAGGAGGGAGGGAGGTTCAGGTTGGGGAACACATGTATACCTGTGGTTGATTCATGTTGATGTATGGCAAAACCAATATGGTAATGTAAAGTAATTAACCTCCAATTAAAATAAATTTATATTAAAAAAATTTTTTTTAAGAAATAAGTATTATCCAAGCTCTTTGTCAACTGATCAGATGTTTAACCATGACTTTCCAGTCTTTTGTCATTTATAGGTACTTTTGTACTCCGATGCTGAACAAGAAGGGCTTCATTATCGAGGAGATTTACAGGAAGGCAGTGGAAGCAGTTGTAGCAGTTCCACATCAACATGATGACTGTGTGAGAATTCTAGCCCATACAGATTAAAACAAGGCTGTCCTGCCCCTGGGCCCTTAGACCAGGTATCCTGAGATTTTTGCTCCCTGACATCAGGGTCGACACCCCACTCAGCCTTAAAGCAATTACAGAATGCTTCCCATAAGAATATGGGAGTAAAATCTGAAGAGGGAAGTGAAACAGGAAATGGGGCAGGACACAAGCTCTGAAAGAATGACATTACTCAAGGATATTTCACAGGCTGAATATAAGCATGTATGTCCAGGATGGTGGAGTGGTCAATTTCCACTAGACCTTGAGTCTCAATATATGCTGTTTGTAACATATCAGCAAGCTAAGTGATACATCCACAAGTGGGTGGAGGCCCAATTAAATGTGAAGAAACTTAGAAATACATGTTTTAGGATCTCTCCAGATATTCTACAACTTAAAAGTTAAAATTATGTTAAATTAAGTGATAAAAGGGTTTTTGTATGTGATCAGTTAGGATTAACTATGGTTTAGAACAAGTTTAACTGAATAAATAAAACTTTAATGTAAAATATAAATTTGAGTTTTCTCTCTTAAAACAGACACATTTTATGAAGATGCTAAACTGCCTCTTGATACAGAGTTCAACGTATTTAATCTGTATTTGCCTTCAAAGTCTTTTATTGTCATTTTGGCTAAGTTTCACAGTGACCCATGGTAAAACATTACTTGGTGCTCCTTTGACAAGGCTTCCCAATCAAATTATAACAAAGTTCCTTTGACCTCCAGCTAACTATGGAGTGCTTCAAAGGGTCCCCTGAGGGACCTCAAAGGGAGATATTAAACTAATAAGGTTCATTTGATATATTAAACTACAAGGGAAGAGATGTCAAATGAATAATAAACTTTAAGTTATGTGGGAAAAGGTACAGATATTCTAGAAAGTATATGGAGTTCCTAAGAATCTAATGTGTCCTGATAAAATATTATCAGTCATAATTTTAGTTATGAAGGTTTTTAATTTTTTTCATTTATTTATTTTACTTTACAATATTGTATTGGTTTTGCCATATATTGACATGAATCCACCATGAGTGTACAAGTGTTCCCCATCCTGAACCCTGCCCCCACCTCCCTCCCCATCCCATCCCTCTGGGTCATCCCAGTGTACCAGCCCTGAGCACCCTGTATCATGCATCGAATCTGGACTGGCGATTCATTTCACATGTGATAATTTACATGTTTCAATGCCATTCTCCCATATCATCCTGCCCTCGCCTTCTCCCACAGAGTCCAAAAGACTGTTCTATACATCTATGTCTCTTGCTGTCTCGCATACAGGGTTATCGTTACTATCTTTCTAAATTCCATATATATGCATTAGTATACAGTATTGATGTTTTTCTTTCTGGCTTGAAGGTTTTGTATATTATAGCAGTAAGCAGATTTAAATTTACCTTCTTTAAGTCTTTGTTAATATACACAGTTATGGTTTCATTTTGATGCCTTTGTAAAAATGCTTCCTCTTCAAGAAAATTTATGAAAAAGACTTTCAGATAAATACAAGTTTATGACTTTTAGAAAATAATACTGAACTGAGTTTAAAAAAAAAAACCTGAATTCAAATGAGAAACCTCGAGATATCATAAAGCTATTAACAAAAGGGATTAGTTACATAGAACTGAGGAAACCGGTAAATATGGTTGTAATTTTTATGGTCTCTATCTCAAAGGATTACTGGTTTAAATCTGTGTTTTCTAGGTGTAAGAAAAAAACTTTTTCAATTAATTATGACTTGCAATAAATTGGTAGATTATGCCTTTTGGAATATTAATCTTTTTCTCTCTACCTGGTTGATTCTGCCAGTAACATATGGTTGTCCCAAAGATTAAGCTTTGCATAACTCTGCATGACCAGTACAATGAAACTGCAGGTAGCTCATTAAATCAGTTATGGTTCCTTTGGTCACTCGATTATTAAAACTGGGCTATAACTAGTTATACTAATTATTAGCTAAATTTGTTCTTTGTTTACAAACTGGCTTTGTATCTCTGCATTGCATTATGTCATTGTCTGTGTTACTTATATACTGTTTAATTTGTAAGATTGTTGTTCTTACAGTAACCAGTGTGTCAATCAGGCCTCCAACAATACTTCTATGACTAAACATTCAGAGGAAATAATTGTAATAGTGTGATTCTAGATATGGGAAGAAGCAACAAGGGGAAATGTCTGATGGATTCAAGTTAGAAAGAATCCAGAGAATTTTAATTATTGATGAGGCCTGGTCCCGAACTTAACACCTGTAGTGACATATCAATAATTTTTTAACTGAACTGGGATGAGCCTCCCAGTGGATTGGGACAAATGTTGATCATGAAATGTTTTCCAATAATGGTCATTCATGACCAGGAGTGGAAGACCAGAGAAATGGAATAAGCGAATGCAGCCCTTCAGTGTTAAGCAGTGAGCCCTGAGAAAGGGGAATGCCTGTCACCTAGCAGTCCTTAGACTGCAGCCTCTCCAACCATTCCCTATGATTAACCTTGAGGAAACTGAGGAAGCAGGATTACAGGCCCCAGTTAGATAAGATAAATAAATTAGATTTAATGAACCCTGACTCTTGCATCTTCCCATGCATAGAAAAGTGATAAAATTTTAAACTTGAGATGCATGCTGCCTCTTATACTTGAAGTTCAATATTTCTAAACCTACAGGTGTAAGTAGGCACTTTCCCAAGAGTAACACAAGGAAGAGAAGTAATGCTTCCTAAGGCCCACTTGACTTCACACTCCAGAATGTCTGGCTCTAGGTGAGTGATCATGGTTATCTAGCTGTTAAGACATTTATGTTCAATTCTTCTGTGTATTCTTGCCACCTCTTAATATCTTCTGCTTCTGTTAGGTCCATACCATTTCTGTCCTTTATTGTGCCCATCTTTGCATGAAATATTCCCTTGGTATCTCTACTTTTCTTCAAGAGACATATTTAAATGCATTTCTATTTACCTACTTATTTTGCCTTAAAATTGTTTTATATTTAATACTTTGTTTACATGTTGTTGAGCTGTGCTAGTCTGTTGGTTCATGAGTTCACAAAGGGCACCGCACATCTTTTTATTTCACTTAATCTCCATCACAACTATGTTACCTCCTAGGAGTCTCAGAGTGGTTAAATGACACAAGTACTAAAGAGTTCTGTTCTAAACTATGAGCTTCTAGAACATGACAGAACATAGGGAAATGCTGAGGAAAGGACACATGATGGGCATAAGTTTCGTGTAATTTTTTAAAATTGGTTTATCTTACAGAATTAAGTAATTAATTTTAAGTAAATGTGTTAACCATTTTCTTAGTATATTTTAAATACATTTCAGTTTTTAAATGGTTTTTACAAAATAATTGCAAAAACAGTACAGAAAGTTCCCAAATGTTCAAAAGCCAGTTTCCCCTTCTATTAACATACTATATAAGTATGGTATATTGGATACAATTAATGAATCTATGCAGATAGATTATTATTAACTAAAGTGTATTTTATTCACATTTCCTTAGCATTTACTTACTGTCCCTTTTCTGTTCCAGGATCCTGTGCAGGATAATGCATTACATTTATTTTTTGTCTTTCCCTAGGCTTAATATCAGCTTAGGGATGATCAAGACCATCCCCAAGAAAAAGAAAAGCAAAAAGGCAAAATGGTTTTCTAAAGAGGCCTTACAAATAATTGAGAAAAGAAGAAAAGCTGAAGGCAAAGGAGAAAAGGAAAGATATACCCATTTGAATGCAGAGCTCCAAAGAATAGCAAGGGAAGATAAGAAAGCCTTCCTCAGTGATCAATGCAAAGAAATAAAGGAAAACAATAGAATGGGAAAGACTAGAGATCTCTTTGAGAAAATTAGAGATACCAAGGGAATATTTCATGCAAAGATGGGCACAATAAAGAACAGAAATGATATGGACCTAACAGAAGATATTAAGAAGAAGTGGCAAGAATACACAAAAGAACTATACAAAAAAGATCTTCATGACCCAGATAACCACAATGGTGTGATCACTCAACTAGAACCAGACATCCTGGAATGCGAAGTTAAGTGGGTCTTAGGAAGCATCACTATGAAGAAAGCTAGTGGAGGTGATGGAACTCCAATTGAGCTATTTCAGCCTAAAATGATGCTGTTCAAGTGCTGCATTCAGTATGCCAGCAAATTTGGAAAACTCAGCAGTGGCCACAGGACTGGAAAAGGTCAGTTTTCATTCCAATCTCAAAGAAAGGCAATGCCAAAGAATGCTCAAACTACTGCACTCATCTCACATGCCAGCAAAGTAATGCTCAAATTTTTCCAAGACAGATTTCAACAGTATGTGAACCATGAACTTCCAGATGTTCAAGCTGGAAGGCAGAAGAGGCAGAGGAACCAGAGGTCAAATTGCCAACATCTTGTTGGATCATCGAGAAAACAAGAGAGTTCCAGAAAAACATCTACTTCTGCTTTATTGACTATGCCAAAACGTTTGACTGTGAGGATCACAACAAACTCTGGAAAATTCTTAAAGAGGTTGGAATACCACACCACTTGACCTGCCTTCTGAGAAATCTGTATGCAGATCAAGAAGTGAAAGTTAGAACTGGATATGGAACAAGAGACTGGTTCCAAATTGGGAAAGGAGTATGTCACGGCTGTATGTTGTCACCCTGCTTATTTAACTTACATGCAGAGTACATAATGAGAAATGCTGGACTAGATGAAGAACATGCTGGAATCAAGATTGCTGGGAGAAGTATCAATAACCTGAGATATGCAGATGACATCACCCTTATGGCAGAAAGCAAAGAAGAACTAAACAGTCTCTTGATGAAAGTGGAAGTGAAGAGTGAAAAAGTTGGCTTACAACTCAGCATTCAGGAAACTAAGATCATGGCATCCAGTCCCATCACTTCATGGCAAATAGATGGGGAGACAATAGAAACAGTGACAGACTTTATTTTTCTGGGCTCCCAAATCACTGCAGATGATAGCTGCAACCATGAAATTAAAAGATGTTTGCTCCTTGGAAGCAAAGCTATGACCAACCTAGACACCATATTAAAAGGCAAAGACATTACTTTGCCAACAAAGGTCCATCCAGTCATAGCTATGGTATTTCCAGCTGTGATACATGGATGTGAGAGTTGAACTATAAAGAAAGCTAAGTGCCAAAGAATTGATGCTTTTGAACTGTAGTGTTGGAGAAGACTCTTGAGAGTCCCTTGGACTGCAAGGAGATCCAACCAGTCCATTCTGAAGGAGATCAGTCCTGAATATTCACTGGAAGGACTGATGCTGAAGCTGAAACTGCAATACCATGGCCACCTAATGTGAAGAACTAACTCATTTGAAAAGACCCTGATGCTGGGAAAGATTGAAGGCGGAGGAGATGGAGACAACAGAGCATGAGATAGTTGGATGGCACCACCGACTCAATGAGTATGAGTTTGAGTAAGTTCCCTGAATTGGTGATGGACAGGGAAGCCTGGCATGTTACAGTACATGGGATCACAGACAACTGAGTTGAACAGCTGAGCAACTGAACTGAACTGATCCCTAAGCTGCTCTTGGCTGTGACTATTTCTCAGACTTTCTATGTTTTTGATGACTCTGCTAGTTTTAAGGGGCACTAGTCAGATATTTTGTAGAATGCCCCTTATTGTCATGTCTGATATTTTCTCATGATAAAACCGAGTTCAGAAGTTTTAGGGAGAAAGATCACAGAGATAAAAATGCAATTTTTATTATATCATACATCATTTTTATTACACACATACTATGGACATGATTTATGTCTGTTGATGCAGACCTTGAAATTGTGTGGCTGAAAGAGTTATTGTCAGATTTTCATTGCAAAATTACCATTTATCCCCTTTTCTGTGTTGTACTTTTTGGAAAGAAATCTTTCTTATACACAGTCCATATAGAGGGGGAAAAAAATCACCTCTCTGAGGGAAGAGCATCTACATGAATTATTTGAAGTTCTTTCACTTAGGAGATTTGTCTTTCCTCTGTCATTTATTTATTCATTTAGTTATTACAATTCTTTGAGAATAAACTCTCTATTTTCCCCTCCAGTCCTGGAAATGCAGGCTGTTATTTTCAAAACTACCACTAAGCAGGGGATGGGAATGAAACTGGAGTTAGTTGAAATTTCATAAAATTCTGTTCTTACTGAAAATTGGTCTGAATGTGATCAAACTGGCACCAAGAAAGCAAGTGATGGAAGTATGAAATCATTACTATATCTGGAAATTTGTGTAGTACTCTGAAAAGATATAAAGAAAGTTTCTTGATTGGATAATATTTTTTTCCTTCACAATTAAGCTTTACACTTTATTTTATTGTTCATGTGAAAATATATCTAAACAGTAAGTATGAATTGTATTCTTAAAAGTACCACAGAATCCTTACAGTACATTTAAATTCAGGGATTATAACAGCAAATGCTATAAGATACTGCAGAAGTAAAAGATACCAATGAAAAGCAATTTGGACAAGAAATGCAGATTAAAAAACAATGAAACGATATTATTAAAACACCTCAATGCCAGGCTATTTTCTTCCTTCCCTAGTCACTCACTTGCTTAGACTTAAACTGAACTTTAAAGGCTGTGACTGTTGAACTTGCTTAATGGGACAAAGGCTCTTTGCCAGTTTTCACATTTGTCAAGAATGCTAAAGTCATGTTAGGGTATCAATGTTCTATCCAGGAGCTAGAAGGCATCCAAGTGCAAATTACACTCTGCTTGGCACCTAGAGGCTTGGAGAAAGGCCTTTTTACATTTTTCTCTCCTCTGCCAAAAATCTGTTGGGAGAGAATTTTCCAAGTATTCTCAATAGATGCACCTGAAGTCATTATAGATCAGTGATTCTCAACCTGTGCCATGCATTTTAATCACTGTTGAGCTATAAATATTCTCATGCCAAAGTCTCATCTCCAAAGATGCTGATTTAATTGAGCTGGAGTGTATTCTGGGAAGTGATTTTAAAAGCCCCTAGGTATTCTAATTTACAGCCGACATTGTGAATAATGGATATCCTCAGCCTGGGAATTAAAGGAGACTCTAAAAATAAGCGTATTTATTTTTCCCATATTCCTGTCACTAGGTAGGATCATCTCTTACTGAGCCCAGATATCAGTTATAAGATAGCTTGTTTTCTGATCAGCTGCTTGCTATTAGCTGGTCCTTCCACTCCTTCTAGGATCTACAATTTAATTAACTCTTTTCTCTACATGCTATCTATTTAAACATATGAATTTAAATATATATCTTTCCAAGATATGAGCAAGATAATTTTGAGGGTGACATTGAATGCATAGGAACAAAAACTTCTGCAAGGTTATTATTTGTAAATCTATATATATGTTTATTTTTGGTAGGCCTTGATGTCTTACACAACTACATCTCAGTAGATATAGCATTTTAGAGACAACATTTTTAATCCTAAAATTCTTTATTTTTCACATCAATATGTGTACATTAATATGTGCATATTTTTTTTAAGTTTTCAGTTTTTTAGTTTTTTTTTTTTTTTTTTTTGTAAGTTACACAGTTTTGTGTTTAAGTTCTAATATTATTGAACTGCTGCTAAGTCTGTTAAGTCACTTCAGTCGTGTCCGACTCTGTGCAACCCCATAAGAGGGCAGCCTACCAGGTTCTGCCATCCCTGGGATTCTCCAGGCGAGAACACTGGAGTGGGTTGCCGTTTCCTTCTCCAATGCATGGAAGTGAACAGTGAAAGTGAAGTCGCTCAGGTGTGTCCAACTCTTCGTGACCCCATGGACTGCAGCCCACCAGGCTCCTCCATCCATGGGATCTTCCAGGCAAGAGAATATCAATACATTGACTGAAGCTAAACCTTATGACTTTTTAATCACTCTTCACTTTCATGCATTGGAGAAGGAAGTGGCAACACACTACAATGTTCTTGTCTGGAGAATCCCAGGGACGGGGGAGCCTGGTGGGTTGCCATCTATGGGGTTACAGAGTCGGACACGACTGAAGCGACTTAGCAGCAGCAGCAGCAACACTGTTGTTGGGTTTTCCTAGGTGGCGCTAGTGATAAAGAACTCACCTGCCAATGCAGGAGATATAAGAGACGCAGGTTGGATCATTAGGAAGATCCACTGAAGAAGAAAATGGCAATCCACTCCAGTATTCTTGCCTGGAGAATCCCGTGGATGGAGGAGCCATGTCCATGGTGTCGCAGAGTTGGAAATGACGGAAGCAACTTAGCACATACCACTATTGTATTGCTTGGTGTCTGACAATGGTTTGAGAGCAGATGCTAGTAAGTTTTGACTGTTTCATCTACCTTGGGAACTATCAAATAAGGACATTACTCATAGAACTAGATTCCTTGGGATATATGCTTTGAACTGTTTTCAAAGGCATTTGTAGCAATCTGAAGAGAAAATTAGTCTTCTACCAAATTAAAAAAAGTATATAGAGAAAGAAACAATATTTTTGCTGGAGATTTTACTGTATATAATTCCAATAAATAATATTGATGTTCAGAGTAAATAGCACTATTTAATTCTTATGACTGTTATTGAATTCTTACGACTGTCATATAATACCTATTTGGTTCCAATTTCTTTAAAATATTGTCATTATAATTGTTACAGAATCCCTCCCAGGAGTAAAGCCTTGCTTGGTGTCCCTAAAGTAGCAAATACCAACTAATAAAGGTGTTTCAGGTTCAGATTATTTTTGTATATCAATTACCTAGGCATAAATCAGAACTACTTCCCCTTATGTTCTCATTGATGATGAAGCAAGCCATAGTCTTATTAAACCTAAGGGCATATTTTGCTTTGGAGATAAAAATTATTGACCTACTTTCCTTCTGCTTCTTTTTCTCCTATAAAAACCACTAAGCATAAAATGCCAAGTATAAAATTTTATTTCCCTGTAACATGTGGTAAGAATATTTGATGTGATTTATGTTTTCCTCTCCAGGGCTTATCTATCAATCTATTATTTAGGCCATAAGAGGAAGCCACTAGAAAGTCAATAAAAGAATTTAAGAAGGAGGAAACACTGACAAGATTAAAGTTTTAGAAAGATACCTCAAGTGGTTAGCAGAGGGCAAGATCAAGGGACAGGAAGCTGGAAGCAGGGAGAGTAAAAAGATTGCTATCTTCTGGGTAATCAACAGAGCGGCAATGGTAACTAAAAAGAGAAAAGGTGTTGGATTTGAGAAATTCAAGTGTGATAATGGTAAGAATTTGCAAGGATGTGGGAGCAGTTAAAAAAAAATGGATCACTCTTCTAAGAAATTTGGTGGTGAAGATAAGGGCAGACAGATCAAAGGAAGCTCCAATTTTTTAGGTCAATGGTGTGACCACATTTTTAACTAGAAAGGAAGAAGTGGAAGGAGATATAGAAATCCTATGTTAGAGAAATTAGTGCAAGTTCCATAGGAAGCTGTAAGGAGTATGGCCATGAGACCAAATACAGAAGGTAGACAATGAAAGGAGCGTATTGGCACTTAAGAAGAGAGATGATAACAAAGAGTAAAGAACATGTAACTTTTGATGTAAAAGTCAATCAAAGAAACAAACAACTGAGATGCCAACGACCTGTATTTTCTCAGGGAAAAAAATGTACATTTGGAGGAGTCTTTGACCTTGATGAAAAAACACTGAAGATCGCCATATTAAATCCTGACCCCATACCAAGTGCTCTAATTCTATAATTCAAATCTTTCCTAGAGAATTTCTCACTTCTAAGGTGTCCAGCTTCTACTTTGTTTTCAAATGCTGAAAAAAACAAGAATGAGGAAGCACACTTGCTCTCCAAGAGTGAGATAAAAGGACATTAGAATAGATAAGGAGTGATATAATAGAAAGTGCCTTTGAACCGGTAGACAAAGAAAAAAAGTAAACGTGATACCAAAAAGTAATGCATACTAAACTTAAACATTTAATTCAGTATAAGTTTCCTGCTGCTGCTAAGTCGCTTCAGTCACATCCAACTCTGTGCGACCCCACAGACGGCAGCCCACCAGGCTCCCCCATCCCTGGGATTCTCCAGGCAAGAACACTGGAGTGGTTGCCATTTCCTTCTCCAATGCAGGAAAGTGAAAAGTGAAAGTGAAGTCGCTCAGTCGTGTCCGACTCTTCACAATCCCGTGGACTGCAGCCTACCAGGCTCCTCCATCCATGGGATTTTCCAGGCAAGAGTACTAGAAAGTCCAAAATATGAATGCCTTAAATTCTAACAGATTACACTATGAGATTAAACACACTTGGAATTCACTACCTTCTTGAGTGTTCAAGCCTCTTCTAAAGACAGGTACTGTTTCTAATCAGATGTCTATAATTTTGTATGCAGATAGAAGCTAGCATTGCTCTGAGTTTTGGCTGATGCTGACTTTATGCTGTGCTGCAAGTTATTTGCAAGCTGCATTGATGAGGACACTCTCACTACTCTCTTTTATGCAACCCTGGAGAATGGCTTTGGAATTTATTATCAAATGCCTTTTCTACTATAATATTAAAGAACTCAACATGAGTGTAAGAAATTTAGTGCCAAGCAATGTGTGTGAGTGCAGACCATGGAGTTTGACAGATTATTGGCATCCTGTTTTCTTCTCCTTCATTGCTGGGTGTGTGACACTTTGCATAGTTTACTTGAAGTTTTGAATTATTATTAATGTGATGATTCAAAAACATCACAGTTTACTTGAAGTTTTGAATCATTAACTATTAATTTTATGATTCAAAAACATAGAGTATAATTCAGTGGGATTATATGTTACATTTCTAGCACACTTTCTGGAATGGAGCATTATCAATAGCGTGTATGCTAATTTGCTTCAGTCACATCTGACTCTGCGACCCCATGGACAGTAGCCCGCCAGCCTCCTTTGTCCATGGGATTCTCCAGGCAAGAATACTGGAGTGGATTGCCATGCCCTCCTCCAGAGGACCTTCCCAATTCAGGGATCAAACCTAGGTCTCTTACACTGGCAGGCGGGTTCTTTACCACTACACCACCAGGGAAACCCACAGGGAAACTAGGCATGGAGCATGCCTAGCTGTTAAGAGCAGACTCTGAAGCTATACTACCTAGGTTAAATCTGGTTCTGCCATTTACTAGCTACATGTAAAAAGACTATATTTTAAAATCAAAGTTAAAGGAAATTTTTGTGCTTTTATAGCAAGACAAATTCTTTTATTTTTACATTTTTTCAAATAAATCCTAAGCAAGAAGTCTAGTATTTGAACTTAGGTAAGGTGGCTCAGATGGTAAAGAATCTGCCTGCCAATGCAGGAGACCTGGGTTTGATCCCTGGGTCAGGAAGATCTCTTGGAGGTGGGCATGGCAACACACTTCAGTATTCTTGCCTGGAGAACCCCATGAACAGAGGAGCCTGGTGGGCTACAGTCCATGGGGTCGTACACGACTGAGCAACTAAGCACATGGCAGAAAAAGAGCAGAACTCGCTTCTTTCTTGCAGGTGATAAGTGGCTGCATATTCCCTCTATACTCAACCTCCTCTTCCCTCTTGGGGGGATCACTGACATCCCTGTATAAATCCAGAAATTCAAAGAATTAATTTGAAAAACATCCTTTTAGACCAATATTCTCATTTTATAACTCAATGCTATCGTTAAAATTATTATTTGTTTCAAACCTCTCGATGTGAACAGAATGTTACATAACCATCCATGTGAAAGTATCCACTGTAGAAGTCTAAATGGAGTTTGAACAATTAAAAGTAAAACAAATATAAATCAAAATAACTCCAACTTTCACCAAAAGGACTTCTCAAAACCACAGGAAACAAGAGCTTTTTGTATGTGTTGAAATTAGTTTTTTGGATCATGCTGATTAAATGGGGCTTCCAAAGTGGCTCAGCCAGTAAAGAACTTGCCTACAATAAGAACATCCAGGAGACTTGGGTTTGATCCCTGGGTTGGGAAGATCCCCTGGAGGAGGGCATGGCAACCCACTCCAGTACCCTGACCTAGAAAATCCCATGGACAGAGGAGCCTGGCTGGCTACAGTCCATAGGGTTGCAAAGAGACTGAAGTGACCTAACACGCATGCACACTGATTAAACTTTAGAGAACTTGCATTACTGTTTCATCCCCAATTTCAGTTCAGTTCAGTTCAGTTCAGTTCAGTCGCTCAGTCGTGTCCGACTCTTTGCGACCCCATGAATCGCAGCACGCCAGGCCTCCCTGTTCATCACCATCTTTCAGAGTTCACTCAGACTCAGGTCCATCGAGTCTGTGATGCCATCCAGCAATCTCATCCTCTGTCTTCCCCATCTCCTCCTGCCCCCAATCCCTCCCAGCATCAGAGTCTTTTCCAATGAGTCAACTCTTCGCATGAGGTGGCCAAAGTACTGGAGTTTCAGCTTTAGCATCATTCCTTCCAAAGAAGTCCCAGGGTTGATCTCCTTCAGAGTTGACTGGTTGGATATCTTTGCAATCCAAGAGACTCTCAAGAGTCTTTTCCAACACCACAGTTGAAAAGCATCAATTCTTCGGTGCTCAGCCTTCTTCACAGTCCAACTCTCACATCCATACATGACCACAGGAAAAATCAGAGCCTTGACTAGACGGACCTTAGTTGGCAAAGTAATGTCTCTGCTTTTCAATATACTATCTAGGTTGGTCATACTTTTCCTCCAAGGAGTAAGCGTCATCTGGTTTCATGGTTGCAGTCACCATCTGCAGTGATTTTGGAGCCCAAAAATATAAAGTCNAAACTCTTAGTCTTTGCCCTGCTTCATTCCATATTCCAAGGCCAAATTTGCCTGTTACTCCAGGTGTTTCTTGACTTCCTACTTTTGCATTCCAGTCGCCTATAATGAAAAGTACATCTCTTTTGGGTGTTAGTTCTAAAAGGTCTTGTAGGTCTTCATAAAACTGTTCAATTTCAGCTTCTTCAGCATTACTGGTTGGGGCATAGACTTGGATAACTGTGATATTGAATGGTTTGCCTTGGAAACAAACAGAGATCATTCTGTCGTTTTTGAGATTGCATCCAAGTACTGCATTTTGGACTCTTTGGTTGACCATAATGGCTACTCCATTTCTTCTGAGGGATTTCTGTCCACAGTAGTAGATATAATGGTCATCTGAATTAAATTCACTCATTCCAGTCCATTTTAGTTCGCTGATTCCTAGAATGTCAGTGTTCACGCTTGCCATCTCTTGTTTGACCACTTACAATTTGCCTTGATTCATGGACCTGACATTCCAGGTTCCTATGCAATATTGCTCTTTACAGAGTTGGATCTTGCTTCTATCACCAGTCACATGCACAACTGGGTATTGTTTTTGCTTTGGCTCCATCCCTTCATTCTTTTTGGAGTTATTTCTCCACTCATCTCTAGTAGCATATTGGGTACCTAATGACCTGGGGAGTTCCTCTTTTGGTATCCTATCATTTTGCCTTTTCATACTGTTCATGGGGTTCTCAAGGCAAGAATACTGAAGTGGCTTGCCATTCCCTTCTCCAATGGACCACGTTCTGTCAGCCCTCTCCACCATGACCCGCCTGTCTTGGGTTGCCCCACAGGCCTGGCTTGGTTTCGCTGAGTTAGACAAGGCTGTGGTCCTAGTGTGATTAGATTGACTAGTTTTCTGTGAGAATGGTTTCAGTGTGTCTGCCCTCTGATGCCCTCTTGCAACACCTACCATCTTACTTGGGTTTCTCTTACCTTGGGTGTGAGGTATCTCTTTACGGCTGCTCCAGCAAAGCACAGCTGCTGCGCCTTACCTTGGATGAGTGCTAAATCCCTTCTGCCACCAAACCTTGTTCTTATGATGATGGTTGAATTATTCAAGATTTTATGAAATCATGGCAGAGTTTTGGGAGTCTTCCATGGTGCTAGCTTTAAGCAATCATATCCTATATGTAGCCATCTTTGATCTTCCATTTATAAAAGCAAAAACATTTTGAGTCTTGAAAAATTCTTAAAATCAAATGGATGTGTCCCTATACTAATAAGTTATGCCCATCAATTATAATCTTATCAGCAACTCTGCCCATTTGCAAGCATTTGCATTATTTTTGTGCAATTATAAATTTGATGTATTCTGTACCTAGTCCAGGTTAAGAGATGATACCACTGTGCATGCATCGATAAACTACATATAATTTTCCTTAAGGGAACCTCAATTATTACAAGATAGTAGCAAGTTTATTTTTGAACATGATCAATATTATTGCAGATTTTACCGGATAGCATAATATATTTAATAGATTGGGCAACTGATTTATTTATAACTTTGCAGACATATAAACTGCATAGTAATCTTTTCTTTTTGTTCATGTTGGGAAATAATTTTTAAATACTTTTATTTATCAGTAATAATATTACACAGACAATAACTTTGTGTAGTTCTAACTGCCTAAACTTTTAAACTAGAAAACTGGGTTCTTTTTTATCTTTATATATCTAAGACCTGGAATGTGGCAGACATTTGAGATGAGAGAGTGGACAAAAGGGAGGGACAGTGGAAAGGAAAATTAATAGTAGATACATTTCTAAAATTATAAGTTAAATATGCTTTGGAATTAGATATCTCATTTTACCTGTAAACTTAACTCTAGTGTATAAAATTTATTGGTATATTTGAAGAACATCACTGCTGCTGCTGCTGCTAAGTCACTTCAGTTATGTCCGACTCTTGACCCCATGAACTGCAGCCTACCAGGCTCTTCCGTCCATGGATTTTTCAGGCAAGAGTACTGGAGTGGGGTGCCATTGCCTTCTCTGGAAGACCATCACTACTAGATCCCAAATGAGTAACTTGTCAGTTCAACTGAAACCTGTTTTCTTAGAGTTTTTATTGCCATGTTTTGCATTTTTAATGTCATTAGGAAAAAATCCTTTGGTCAACAAAGAACCTATACCAGTAATAATAGCAACAATAGCAAATATGCCATCCACAATAACAGTGACAATAGAAACAGTAGCTGTAAGAAAATAGGTGGCTCAGACAGTGAAGAATCTGCCTGTGATGCAGGAGACCCAGGTTCAATCCCTGGGCAGGAAGATCCCCTGAAGAAGGGAATGGCTACACACTCTATTATTCTTGCCTGGAGAATCCCATGAAGAGAGGACCCTGGCAGGCTACAGAGCACGGGGTCACAAAGAGCTGGGCACAACTGAGCAACTAACACTTTCACTTTCATGACCTTTCTAGTTAAAGTATTTTACAATGCATACATTTTAATGTTATCACAACAAAACAGAGTATCTCTATTATACCATATTTTAAACAACAAAAAAATGAAACCCTAAATCCAGTCTTTTGAACCAAGTCTAGGCATTTTTCCTCATAGTCTTATGTACACACCTTTAATGCATTATAGACATTTTAACAAAAACAAGGGTGAAAACTAAGTGTATTTGTTGCTTCACATGCTCTCACAGCTAGTATTTATTAAGCACTCTTGTAACTGAGAAAGCTTTGCTTCAGGAAGGAGCTCATTACACTTTAAGAACTGAAGGAAGACTCCTCTGGGGAAAGGGAGGCAGGGGAGAGAACCTTAGCCATAGAAACTATTGGTGCTTTTAAAAGAGAGTGCGATTTCAGAAGAAATATTTTTAAGCTTTCCTGTAAATTGTAAGTCACCTGTTTAATGAGAAGTATAAGATATGAAATTAACAAAATGATGGTCTTTTAATAACAAGTGCTACAGATGATCAGTTACCTAAAGGAAATATTAATATGTATAATATATGAAAAATGATGTGTCTATTTTTAGGGCCATGTTTTTTTGAGGAAATGCTTTTGAGTTAGTACTTGACAAAGTGTGCCTCTTCCTAGATATTTTTTAAGCATACATACTAAGTTTTTATTTTTTAACATTTGTAAAATACTGATAAGCATTCATAATACCAGCATTTAGAGTGAGACGACTAATTTGAAGTATGCATNTTTTGAGTTAGTACTTGACAAAGTGTGCCTCTTCCTAGATATTTTTTAAGCATACATACTAAGTTTTTATTTTTTAACATTTGTAAAATACTGATAAGCATTCATAATACCAGCATTTAGAGTGAGACGACTAATTTGAAGTATGCATGTTTGAAATAATTTTAACATATGTATATTTTAAAACTAAAAAGAACACAGTAATTAATATCTAGAAATAACTAAAATATGCTTCCATGTCATTGAAGAGTTCTCAATCATCCACTTAATGACTACATTGAATTCCATCGCTTTTCTCTAATTTCCACATTGTGTTTTACCTCTAATTTTGTTTGTCACAGAGTGCATTTATAAATCATTGTCTTGAAAGTTTCCTATTGGTAAAATTATAGTAGATACTGAGGCAAAAGGAGCAAGTGTGGAATTCTTAATTAAGAAGACCAGGAAACAGCTGAACTATGTGTAGGCTCAGAATAGTCTATTGAAAGTGAAAGTCACTCAATTGTGTCTGAGTGTTTGCAACCCCATGGATTATACCATCCATGAAATTCTCCAGGCCAGAATACTGGAGTGGGTAGCTTTTCCCTTCTCCAGGGGAATCTTCCCAACCCAAGGATAGAACCCATGTCTCCTGCATTGCAGGTGGATTCTTTACCAGCTGAGCCACAAGGGAAGCCCAGAATATTCTACTACTAGCTTTTTAAATATGGAAATGCTAACATATCAGAGTAAATGAAGTACAGTAACATGTGTTTGCCAAACTATTTATAATAACATTATTTATGCTGGTGAAAGCTCACTTATTTAAAAGAATGCAGATTAAATTAAAATTTATATTCATACAGTATCATTAAATAGCCATTAAATGTGTTGAAAACAAAATATTGGAGAGCTTGGGAAATGCTCCAATATATTCGTTACTCAACATAAATTTGATTCTTTCTAAGGCATATATGAATGATAGCAAACCATATGTACCATCAAACACAAATTTGAGAAGAGAAATAACTGATTAAAAAATATATATCTGGATTGAAGTACAACTGATTAAAAAATAATATCTGGATTAAAGTTTTATATGTGATTTTATCTTTTAAATATATTTTAAAAATTCTGTTATTTGAAACACATATTAATAAAAATGCTCACTATTAAATGGAGTCTTATAATAGGTGAGTTTTAAACATCTTGTAACACTTTATAGGAAATCAAGACATAGTGTTAAATGACGTGTCTATACCTTCTTTCTCCTCTTTGTAACTCCTAAAATCAAATCACTGCCCCTCCAAATTTTGTCACATATGCATGTTAACACAGAATGCATCATTTTCCTTTAGAATTACTCACAAATAACACTTTTGTTCTAAAAGAATTTGTTTTCCCTCACACACTATCCAGTTATCATGGAAACTTGTATCTCAGAAAGCACCTTTGAAATGATTTAATTTTCTTTCCCAATACTAAAAGATTGGCACATTTTCGTTAGGCAGTGGAAAATATTTAAACTGTTATCACTGATTTGAAAGCCAAAGCTAGTCCCACAAAAGTTTGATAAGTATTCTTACATTTCTAGTAAGAAAATAGTTTTGAGATTCATTTTAAATTCTACTAGATACAACTGAAATTGGAATACTTAAAAATAAACAGTATTACACTTTAAAAGCCAAAGATATTTTTATTGATGTTACAATAACAGGAACACCTCTAACTGTAATTCAAAGTCAAGCTTTGTCTTGTTCTTATCTTTACTACTATTTGTCAGTTTTTGAAATTAGTTTTATATACTCATATACAACTTCATTAAATAAGGCTCTGACTATAAAAACTTTTACCTAAAGTGCAGTTCTATTCAGTTATTGGTAAAATATTACAGCTGTTCTAATAAAGTGGGAAACAGAATATTATAAACATAATTAAGGGCAAATCTTCCACAGAATATTAACTATACCTCTAGTTTCTTGTTTTCTGACTCCTTGCAACCCGACTGTACCCTGCCAGGTGCCTCCGTCTGTGGGATTTTTCCAGGCAAGAATACTAGAGTGGGTTGTCATTTCCTCTTCTAGGGAATCTTCCTGACCTAGGGATCAATCCTGCATCTCCTGAATTGGCAGGCAGATTATCATTGAGCCACTAGGAAAGTTAATTTATGCCATCATCTAGGTCCTCAGTTTCACATAATTCCATATAATGTCCTAAAAGACAATTCATTGTTTTCTGTGCAGATAACATGCCAGGCTACATTATTGTTTTTCATTCATTACTATTTTATTCAATAAATAAGGCCCTATGGCAAGAATGTTAGGGATCTGCTTGCCATGGTTAAGACACTCTCCCTTACTCTGCTTCACTGTTAAGTAACAACGTCAGGTCCACTGAGGAGAACCGGGCTGATCAAGTATGGGCAGTGTGGAATTCTGAAGTCTGATTACTAATAGCAATATCCATAATAACAATTAATATCTTAGCATTTGACAGTAATTGGGCTGGGCTTCCCTGGTGACTCAGATGATAAGGAATTCACTTGCAATGTAGGAGACTTGGATTTGATTCCTGAGTCAAGAAGATCCCCTGGAGCAGCAAATGGCAACACACTCCAGTATTCTTGCCTGGAGAATTCCAAGAACAGAGAAGCCTGGTGAGCTACAGTCTGTGGGGTTACAAAGAATCAGACATGACCGAGCAACTAACGACAACACTATGCTAAAAATACACAGGCTGGGAGAGTTGATCCTCAAAACAATGTTTTTACAGATGTTATCAAACTCATTTAACGAGTTAAAAGAAATCTGAAGCATAGAGAAAGTATACGATTTATTGGGAGTACAGATCTGACAAACAATAGAGGCAAGACTTAAATCTTTGTTTATTTGTCTCCAGAATTATCAACAGCTATTACTTTTTCAGAGAAATAGGAGTAAGTACAGAAAAGGAAAACTGCAAAACTTTGGTTTAGAAGAATTAGGGAGATTCACTTCTCCAGGGGATCTTCCTAGGGATTGAATTCAGGTCTCCTGCATTGCAGGCATATTCTTTACTTTCTGAACCACCAGTGAAGCCCCACAAGAAAGGAAAATTGCAACATCTTGATTTAGAAGAGTTAGGGAGACTCTTAACAAGATCAGTATATAAAAATTTATGAACAGAAGCCCAACAGAATTAGAACTAAAGCAGTGGAGCAAATTCTTGAATGAAGAAATTCGAAACAAAATAAAAGGTCTAAAACTATTGCCATAAATATATTTGATACAATTATATATTAATTATGGATTCTGGTTAGACATAAATCACCATCAAAGCTTTTACTTTCTAGGAAATTAACCCTGAATATTCATTGGAAGAACTGATGCTGAAGCTCCAATACTTTGACCACCTGATACAAAGAACCAACTCATTTGAAAAGACCCTGATGCTGGGAAAGAATGAGGGCAAGAAGAGACAGGGATAGCTGAAGATGAAATGGTAAGAAAACATCACTGACTCAATGGACATGAGTTTGAGCAAACTCCAAGAGATAGTGAGAGGCAGGGAGGCCTGGCGTGCTGCAGTCCATGGGGTCGCAAAGAGGTGGACACAACTGAGTGACCAAACAACAACAACTTGAGGTGATGGGAAGTCCCTCTCCTTACATGTGGCATACACATACTAACTTCCTTTGCAAGAGAAAAGATATGGAAAGAGCAACTTTACCATGGAGAAACCACCCTTCCTGTCAGGTGATTAGTATTTACAAGCACTCCATGCTGAGAGTTCTTGTTCTTGGTATGATTTGGCAATAATGCACTTCTGTGTTCTTCCTCCTCCACATCCATAACTTCAGTCTCATCATGGGAAAATAAAAAGTCAACATTCAACTGAGGGGTATTCTACAAAATACTCGACCAATATACCTCAAAATTATCAAGGTCATCAAAAACATGAAAGTTTGTTAAAAGCCTAAGAAGTCAGGAGTATGAAATGTATTATTCTGGATAAGAGAAAAGAAAAAAAAAAGATTAATTCAAGATGAAGGATAGATCATAATGTACGTTGGTAGTTGCACAGTGGTGTCTGACTCTTTGTGACCCCATGTACTGTAGTCTAAGAGGCTCCTCTCTCCATGGGATTCTCCAGGCAAGAATACTGGAGTGGGTTGCCATTCCATTCTCCAAGGAATCTTTCCAACCCAGGGATCGAACCCAGGTCTCCCACATTGCAGGCAGATTCTTTACCTTCTGAGCCACCAGGAAAGACTACTTCACTTATGTGCTATTCTACTTGAAAACCCATAACTTTAGTATAACCATGAGAAAATATCACAGCATCCCAAATGTGGGGACATTGCTTAAAATACTGTACTGGTCTTCTTCAGAATTCTCAAAGATGTGAAAAGCAAGGTACTTGAAAAATGGGCCCAGATGGAGGATTCCTAGTCATGATTTTTTTTTTTTTTTAATGCAATGTAGGGACTTCCCTGGTGGTCCAGTGGTTGGGAGTCTGCTTTGCAACACAGGGGACATGGTTTCCCAGGAAACTGGGGTACCATGTGTAGCACAGCAACTAGGCCAGCATGTCACGACTACTGAGCCTGTGTGCCACAATTAGAGAGTCTGTGCACCACAGTAAAAGGTCCCACATGACACAAACAAGACCCTGGTGCTGCAGTTAAGACCTGACACAGCCAAATCAACAAATTTGAAAAAAAGACAACATGGATTCCTGGACTGGATCCAGGAACAGGAAAAGGATGTGAGGGGAAAACTTGTAAAATCTGAATAAAGCCTTGCATATAGACAATAATAATAATGTATCGATATTGATTATTGGTTCTCTAATCACAAACATTTAAAGAAACTCATTTTTTAAATGAAGTTGAAAATGTATGTGTATATATTTCATGTTTTTAAAATGCACCGAAAACTAGCATGTAAAAAAAATTTATAAATTTGCATGCATATGGATGTGGCTTAGACTAGGTGTCACCACCAAGAAATGAAAGCAGCTATTGCTACAATAATAGATAAGTTTAATTTTCAATTTACTTTAATGTTATTCCAATACTGTGAGAAAACAAACACAATTTATAGAGGAGAATTGAGATTGTTTTTCCATATTTCTCACATAAAAAACCCAAAATACAATAGAATTTAGTCACAAATGATGTTTTAATCCTATTCTTTAATTTACCCTTTGGGTAACTATAATTTTTGGTCTGAATGCCTCAGAAGATTGTTCAAGCTAGTGTTTATTTAATTCTCCTGAGTTTTTATTGGTTTTGTTCTTTGGGAGCACCTGTTCTTTGGGGCTATGAGGGGAAAATGTATTGGATATTCATTTTAGCCAAAGTGAATGAATGCTTCTGACTCTTTCTAAGGTTTTGGTTTTTGCAGCTGTTCCATAGTTTATCTCTATCCAGGCATTCCAAAGTTTTAAGCTGTTTTTACCCAAACTGAAATCAAACCTTTTCTAAGTCATTCCTTTTCCTTAGGTTCTGTACTTCCTTTTGAATTCCGTAAATGACACAATTTCTAACCTCTTTTAATTTCCCAGTTTAAGATGAATTCTCAGTTTCCATAGATTCTACCTCATTTCCATTGCTATTTTAGTTTATTTCCTTGTTACCCCAAAGGTTTTTTGTTAGTTTGTCTAACAGCCTTCGGTTTTACAGCAGTTTTAATTTTATATAAAAATTGAGTTAATAATGTTCCCATATACGCTCTGTCCCAATATATGCATAAACTCCTCCACTATCAACACCTCACACTACAGTAGTATATTTGTTACAATTGATCAACATACATAGACTCATCATTATTAACAAGGTCAGCGGTTTACCTTGCAGTTCATGCTTGATTCTGTGCAGTCTATGGGTTTTGACAAATATATAACAGCATGTGTATCTACCACTGTAGTTTCATACAGAATAGTTTCATTGCCCTAAAAATCCTCTGTGCTCTACCAATTCATCTTCCTTCAACTAACTCTTGGCAAGCACTGATTTTTTTCTGTCTTCATAGTTTTGCATTTTTTTCAGAATGCAATATAGTTAGGATCATCCACTATGCAGACTGTTCAGATTGGTTTCTGCTACTTACTAATATGCATTTAAAATTCCTCCATGTCTTTTCATGGCTTACTAGCTCACTTTCATTTTAGCACTGGATAATATTCCATTATATGGACCTATCAGGGCTTATTTATTCATTCATCTACTGGACCTCCCTGGTATCTCAGCTGGTAAAAAAAAATCTACCTACAAAGTAGGATAACTAGGTTCGATCCCCTGGAGGAGGGCATGGCAACCCACTCTAGTATTCTTGCCTGGAGAATCCCCACAGACAGAGGAGCCTGGTGGGCTACAGTCCATGGGGTCACAAAGAGTCAGACATGACTGAGTGACTAAGCATACAAGCACACATCTACTGAAGGACAAGTTAGTTTCTCACCTGTCTGGGCAATTATGAATGAATAAAGTCACTACAAACTTCTATGAATAAGACTGCGTACATATGAGTTTTAACTTTTGAGTAGTATTTGAGTTGATATTCACTTTTGAACATATACCAGTGGGCATGATTGCTGGGCAATCATATTGTAAGTATGTGTTTAGGTATGCAACAAACTGCCAAACTGTCTTCCAACGTGGTTTTACCACTTTGCATTCCCACCAGCAATTAATAAGAATTCCTATCGCTCCACATCCTTTTCAGCACTTGGTATTGTGTTTTAGATAATTTTAATAGATATGTAGTAGTGTGTCACTGTTGTTATAATTTGCAATTCCCTAATGATATATAGGGAATAATAATAATATATATATAGGAAGAATGATATATGAAGAAGAAAAGAGCCTCTTGATGAAAGTGAAAGAGGAGAGTGGAAAAGTTGGCTTAAAGCTCAACATTCAGAAAACAAAGATCATGGCATCTGGTCCCATCACTTCATGGGAAATAGATGGGGAAACAGTGGAGACAGTGGCTGACTTTATTTTTCTGGGCTTCAAAATCACTGAAGATGGTGATTGCAGCCATGAAATTAAAAGACGCTTAGTCCTTGGAAGGAAAGTTAAGACCAACCTAAATAACATATTAAAAAGCAGAGACATTACTTTGTCAACAAAGGTCTGTCTAGTCAAGGCTATGGTTTTTCCAGTGGTCATGTATGGATGTGAGAGTTGGACTATAAAAAAAGTTGAGTGCCAAAGAACTGATGCTTTTGAACTGTGGTATTGGAGAAAACTCTTGAGAGTCCATTGGACTGCAAGGAGATCCAACCAGTCCATCCTAAAGGAAATCAGTCCTCGGTGTTCATTGGAAGGACTGATGATGAAGCTGAAACTCCAATATTTTGGCCACCTGATGCGAGGAGCTGAGTCATTTGAAAAGACCCTAATGCTGGGAAAGATTGAAGGCAGGAGGAGAAGGGGACAACAGGAGATGAGATCGTTGGATAGCATCACTGACACAATGGATATGAATTTGGGTAAACTCTGGGAGTTGGTGATGGACAGGGAGGCCTGGTGTACTGCGGTTCATGGGGTTGCAAGGAGTCAGACATGACTGAGCAACTGAACTGAACTGAATGATATATATTGACATCTTTTCATATGCCTATTTGCCCATTTGTATGTCTTTGGTGAGATGTCTGTTCAAGACTTTTGCTGACTTTTGAAATCAAGTTTTTCATTGTTTTATTGTTAAATTTTAAAGTTTTATTGTGTATGTTGGATAACAGTCCTTTATCAGAGGTGTCTCCTGCGAATATTGACTCTCTCTCTGTGTGACCTATTTTATTCTCTTGACACTACCTTTCTCACAGCTGCTGCTGCTGCTGCTGCTAAGTCGCTTCAATCATGTCCGACTCTGTGCAACCCCAGAGATGGCAGCGCACCAGGCTCCCCCGTCCCTGGGATTCTCCAGGCAAGAACACTGGAGTGGGTTGCCATTTCCTTCTCCAATGCATGAAAGTAAAAGTGAAGTCTTTCAGTCGTGTCTGACTCTTTGAGACCCCGTGGACCACAGCCCACCAGACTCCTCCATCCATGGGATTTTCCAAGCAAGAGCACTGGAGTGGGGTGCCATCGCTTTCTCACAGCAGGAGATTTTAATTTTAATGAAGTNGTGAAGTCTTTCAGTCGTGTCTGACTCTTTGAGACCCCGTGGACCACAGCCCACCAGACTCCTCCATCCATGGGATTTTCCAAGCAAGAGCACTGGAGTGGGGTGCCATCGCTTTCTCACAGCAGGAGATTTTAATTTTAATGAAGTCCAGCCCATTGATTATTTATGTCATGGACCATGACTTCAGTGTGGCATCTTAAAAGTCATCAGTATACCTAGGTTATCTAGGTTTGCTTCTGTGTTATATTCTAGAACTTTCACAGTGTTGAATTTTACACTTAGGTCCACGATTCATTTTGGTTTAATTTTATGAAGGATGTAATCTTTTTTTTTTTTTTAGGGTGTAATCTTTGTTTAGATTTTTTTTTTTCATGTGGATGTTCTATTCTTCCAGTACGATTAGTTGAAAAGACTGTTGATTTTTCCCATTGTATTGCTTTTGTTTTTGTTTTTGTTTTTTTGTCAAAGATTAGTTGATCTGGAATATAGTTGACTATATTCACATGGGTCTGTATCTAGGCTATTTTGTTCCACTGGTCTGTTCTTTAGCTAATACCACACTGCCTAGATTGCTGTAGCTTTATTCTAAGCATTGAAGTCAGAAGTTAGGCCATAACAACTTTATTTTTTTTTTAAGTAAACTTTCTTTGCTTTCCTCACCCTGAATTGGTTTATGTTCCAAGTCTGCTCACATATCACTACCACATCATTTTGACAAGGGCTCTAATCATTACACACTCCAGCTTTGAAAACTATAAGAAATCCTATGGATTGGTTTTTCAGCTAAGTACACACTATGTAGTTCAATTTCTGAACTCCCTATTTACCCTTGTAGCATTATCTTCCAGGACTACCCTATTTTCTCTATAGTGAATCAAAACTGGTCACCCTTCTTGTTCCTGGATCCTTCTGATTAAAACAGCTTATCTTTGCTTATGCTGTTTTCTTTACTAAAACGCTTTCCTTTATTCTTTACATAATATTCAAAATCCCATCTCTCTTAAATAAGCATAAAATATTAATATATTTTTGTTACTATCCAAAATGAATGTTGTATCTATTTCTTCATTCCAAATATAAATGTGCTTATATCCTCTTTTATCATATGAATCCTCTTTGCAGTATAGTTATATCTGTAAATAGAGTGTGTACACTGAGTACAAAGATACACCTTACTTACTTTTGTATCCCCAGCAGTCTTTCTCAGTGCCCTGATCTGTCTGTTGTTTTTAATTAAAGGTGGACTCCAAAAATGTTGAAAATTTTAATGTGATTAGAGAGAAAAAAACCTTTTATTTTCAACTTAATTTTCTATAAATTTTGAGGTAATATACATGTATATGACATGTAAAAAGCAGGGGCACTCTAAAACTAAGAAAATAATCAAAAAAGGAAATAAAAAGGACAGATTTAGTGCCTTTTTAAGAGTCCATGATTAAGTTACCTTGAAAAACATTAGTATCAGTAAAAGTAATATCTTTTACTTAGTTACTTTTTAACCACAAACCAAGAAGTTTGGGTGACCTGATTTATAATCTTTTAGTAAAATAATAGACTTTAGTTTCTCTTGTTTCTCTGAGGTTTTGCCAGAAGTTATTTTTCTTAGGTTTATATATTTTTTAATAATAGTCCTTGATTTTAATTTATTAGCAGTATTATTTTTATAGGAATGTTTACATACTAACATATCTTGTTTGTTAAAGCAAAAGGTGCACCAGACAAAGTTAAATAGGCAAGAAAGACTTTATTATTTTATTCAAGGTTATAACAGTAGAAGACACAGGCCAGAACTAAAATCTGAACTCAACTCAACTGAAACAAAGGCAAGTGGGCTGAGCTGGTAGAAAAGTACTGGAGGACGTTGGGAGAGGTCTACCAATGAAATGTTTGGAGTATGGTTTTTCTTGAGTTTGCTAATGTTCTCTGTGATTAAGCCATCTGTGTTTGCTAATTGGTGACTATCAAAGTAAGACTCCTACTATCCCATTGGGTCTCTGAGATGGGATGATATCTTCCTTATGCTTGTAATTCAAAGCAATGATTCTCAGGTCTTTAAGAAAGACACCCCTGGGTATTAAACCAACAAGAGATTTTTTAAAAAGTTTTTTACATGCCTCAAAGGGGCAAGGAAATGACTCACATGTTTTCTAAAGTAAGTGCTCTAAGAAAAAGGAAGTCAGGGGGTACAGTCAGAAAGAAGACTGTCTAAAGTTTATTCAAGTTAGAGGGACATTAAGGCCTTCTTTTTTTTTTTTTTTAAAGCTGTGGGTACACCCTCTGAGTCTTAGAATGTACTTTTGTTTTCTCACATTCAATGTGATTTAGTAGTTGTTTCTCATGTTATATTCAGTTCAGTTCAGTTCAGTTCAGTCACTCAGTCATGTCCGACTCTTTGCGACCCCAAGAATAACAGCACGCCAGGCCTCCCTGTCCATCACCAACTCCCAGAGTTCACTCAGACTCACGTCCATCGAGTCNGACTCCTTTTCCTATTTGGAACCAGTCTGTTGTTCCATGTCCAGTTCTAACTGTTGCTTCTTGACCTGCATACAGATTGCACAGGAGGCAGGTCTGGTGGTCTGGTATTCCCATCTTTTTCAGAGTTTTCCACAGTTTATTGTGATCCACATAGTCAAAGGCTTAGGCATAGTCAGTAAAGCAGAAATAGATGTTTTTCTGGAACTCTCTTGCTTTTTCCATGATCCAGCGGATGTTGGCAATTTGATCTCTGGTTCCTCTGCCTTTTCTAAAACCAGCTTGAACATCTCTACTCAGCCATAAAAAGGAATTAAATTCTGCCTTGTGCAGCAGCATAGGTGGACCTCAAGGGCATTATGCTTAGTAAGATCAGTCAGACAGAGAAAGATAAACACTGTATGACATCACTTATATGTAGACTAAAAAATAATATAAATGAATGTATAAGCAAAACAGAAGCAGACTCACAGATAATAGAAAATAAACTTGTGGTTTCCAAACAGGATAGGAAAGTGAGTAGGCACAAATTAGGGATATGGGAGTAAGGGATACAAACCAACATGGGTAAAATATATAAGCAAGAAGAATAGACTATATAGCATAGGGAATTATGGTCATTATCTTGTAATAAATTATTATGGACTATAATCACTGCTATATACCTGAAACGAATAGAATATTGCAAATCCACTATACTCCAATTAAATAACTTATTTATTTAAAAATTATTTTGACCCTTTAAAAAAGAACAATGGAAACATTTTGCATTTAAAATATATTAATGTACTTAATATTTTAATATTCTGCTTTATAGCAGACCAGTGAAAACAGTGTCAGACTTTATTTTGGGGGGCTCCAAAATCATTGCAGGTGGTGACTGCAGCCATGAAATTAAAAGACGCTTACTCCTTGGGCTTCCCTGGTGGTGCAGAGGTTAAAGCATCTGCCTGCAATGTGGGAGACCTGGGTTCAATCCCTGGGTCGGGAAGATCCCCTGGTGAAGGAAATGGCAACCCACTCCAGTATTCTTGCATGGAGAATCCCATGGACAGAGGAGCTTGGTGGGCTACAGTCCACGGGTCACAAAGAGTCAGACATGACTGAGCCACTTCACTTCACTTTCACTTTACTCCTTGGAAGAGAAGTTATGACCAACCTAGATTGCATGTCCAAAAGCAGAGACATTACTTTGCCAACTAAGGTCCATCTAGTCAAGGCTATGGTTTTTCTTGTGGTCAAGTATGGATGTGAGAGTTGGACTGGGAAGAAAACTGAGCGCTGAAGAATTGATGCTTTTGAACTGTGATGTTGGAGAAGACTCTTGAGAGTCCCTTGGACTNTATACGTTACATGCCTATGGCCACACAGTTTGTGAGCAGCATATCTGCTTCCACCTTAAGTTATCCTGAACCCAAAGCTTCAGTGCTGCCTCTGAGATGATAGGAGAGAAGGCTAGAGCCTCTACTGTTATATGGAGCTCCTAGAGGTATGAGTGGGAAAGAGAGCTAAGAGGATTATTTTAGAAAATAATTTCTTCACACATTGCCCTAGCCGTTGTGGATACAAATATTCATTCAATCACACTGGATTTTAATGATACTAAAGAAAATGTCAAATATTAGAAACATTGTGAAATCACAACAAACTGAAATGAATTGATGAGTATTTGCATGTAGAGGACTAAGAAAGCAAGAGAGAAGAGGAAGACTCAAAAATAAGTGAAAACCTGAGAATCCACAAAGAACAAAACAATGAAAATCGCTTAGAACAAAGAGATGAAGTCAGGAGAGTCATGGGATTTTAAATCATCACACAAAAATCAATTGCGTTTCTATACACTGAACAATCTGCAAAGGAAATTTAAAAAACAATTGCACTTTTAATAGCATCAAAAAGGATAAAATATTTACTATTAAACTTAAGCATGCAGGTGAAAGACTTGTACACTGAAAACAATAAAACATTGCTGAAAGAAATGAAAGAATACACTAATAAATGGAAAGACATCCTGTTTTCATGAATTGAAAGACAATATTGTTAAGATATCAATACTACCTAAAGTATAAGATTGATCTACAGATTCACTGCAATCCCTATCAAAATCCCAATGACTTCCCTGATAGCTCAGTTGGTAAAGAATCCACCTGCAATGCAGGAGACCCTGGTTTGATTCCTGGGNAAGACATCCTGTTTTCATGAATTGAAAGACAATATTGTTAAGATATCAATACTACCTAAAGTATAAGATTGATCTACAGATTCACTGCAATCCCTATCAAAATCCCAATGACTTCCCTGATAGCTCAGTTGGTAAAGAATCCACCTGCAATGCAGGAGACCCTGGTTTGATTCCTGGGTCAAGAAGATCCACTGGGGAAGGGATAGGCTACCCACGCCAGTATTCTTGGGCTTCCCTGGTGACTCAGCTGGTAAAGAATTTGCCTGCAATGTGGGAGACATGGGTTTGATCCCTGGGTTAGGAAGATCCCCTGAAGAAAGGAACAGCTACCCACTCCAGTATACATTAGGACCTTGCTGTTTATAGACATAGAAAAAAATCTATTCTAAAATTTATATGGATGTTCAAGGGACTGTGAATAGCCAAAACAATCTTGAAAAAGAACAAAGCTGGAGGTGTCATATTTCCTGATTTCAAACTTACTACAAAGTTACAGTAATTTCAACAGTGTGGTACTGGCATAAAGACAGATATATAGGTTAATAGAATAGAAGAGACCACAAATGATCCTTTACATATATGGTCAAATGATTTTTGACAAGAATGTCAATAGCAAAGGACAGTCTTTTCAAAAACAGGACTACAAAAATTGGATATCTGGGTGCAAAAGAAAGAAGCTGGAAAATTCAGGAGACAAGATGGCAGGGTAGAAGAACCCTAAGCTTACTTTCTCTCATGACTACAGCCAAATCACAACAGTTGAACAACCACCAATTAAAAAAAAGGCAGTTGGACCCTTATCTTACAACACATAAAATATTATTTCAAAATGGATTAAAGACCTAAAAGTATTACCTGAAACCACAAAACTTCTAGAAGAAAACTTGGCGGAAAATCNAACAGACTGGTTCCAAATAGGAAAAGGAGTACGTCAAGGCTGTATATTGTCACCCTGCTTTTTAACTTATATTCAGTGTACATCATGAGAAATGCTGGGCTGGATGAAGCACAAGCTGGAATCAAGATTGCTGGGAAAAATATCAGTAACCTGAGATATACAGATGACACCACTCTTATGGCAGAAAGTGAAGACCTAAAGACTTCTTGATGAAAGTGAATGAAGAGCATGAAAAAGTTGGCTTAAAACTCAACATTCAGAAAACTAAGATCATGGCATCCAGTCCCATCACTTCATGGCAAATAGATGGGGAAACAGTGGAAAGAAGGCTGACTTTATTTTGGGGGGCTCCAAAATCATTGCAGATGGTGATTGCAGCCATGAAATTAAAAGACGCTTACTCCTTGGAAGGGAAGTTATGACCAACCTAGACAGCATATTAAAAAGTAGAGACATTACTTTGCCAACAAAGGTCCATCTAGTCAAGGCCATGGTTTTTCTAGTAGTCATGTAGGGATGTGAGAGTTGGACTATAAAGAAAGCTGAGCGCTGAAGAACTGGTGGTTTTGAACTGTGGTGTTGGAGAACTCTTGAGAGTCCCTTGGATTGCAAGGAGGTTCAACCAGTCTATCCTAAAGGAGATCAGTCTGGAGTGTTCATTGGAAGGACTGATGTTGGCTGAAATTCCAATACTTTGGCCACCTGATATGAAGAGCCTAACTCATTTGAAAAGACCCTGATACTGGCAAAGATTGAGGGCAGGAGGAGTAGGGGACAACAGAGGATAAGATGGTTGGATGGCATCACTGACTCAATGGACATGAGTTTGGGTGGACTCTGGGAGTTGGTGATGGACAGGGAGGCCTGGCGTGCTGTGGTACATCAGGTCACAGTCGGACATAACTGAGCGACTGAACTGAACTGAATAATCTTTTGTATTATTATTTTGCTTGATTTTCAGTTGAGAAGCCAGGACATCAAAGGAATGATGTAACTTTCTCAAGTTCATACAATTATTAAGTATGAAAGGAACTGTAATCTGAGAGAGTCTAACACAGTTCTTTCCATTACACCAAATTGCCTCGTGGAAGGGGCCAGTCGTTAACTCACATTTTTAAGCAATTTTCATTTGCTTCTTGAGTTAGATTGCATGTGTCATCTCATTTTACTATGAGGTCAACATTGAGAATAAGTGTCATTTTTTTCTAACTTATAAGTAAGGTAGGGAGATTAGTAGATGCAAAATTTATTTCTCAGACATTGAACCATGTGTAAATGTTGCTTGTGTTGAAATCTTCCACATTCCTACATGTAGAACAAACAACCAAAAAAATGAGAAACATGATAAAGTGATTTTTCTATGATATTCTCTTGCCCTGTTTTGAGAATTGACACTTTCTTTTCATTTCTGAAATACTGGTGAAAATATAGCAGCTGTAGTGTTGTGTATACCTATTGGTTTAGTATGAAGTTTCAAAGTAGCAATTACAATATTTTTATTTAATTTTACTCTATGTTCGTTAACATATAATTCAAAAAAACTGTAAAGATTTTCTTTTAATTGTTTTGGGAAAAGAATAAAATTTTAAAATTACAACTTTTACTTGACATTTAACAGAAAAAAATAAACAGGAGAGTTTTAAAAGAAATGAAAAGAACCATGTTTTGAATTTTATGGTGGAAATGATTCTAGTAGCTTCTAGATCTATTTTTCATATGAGTTTTCATTCTCATTTGGGAAATTGAGCATTTCAATATTTTCAATAGTTCTTTATCCCTGCTTCAAACCTTTAAGGCCTAATGGACATATTTAATTCTTCTCCCTCTAGTACCTCTTTTTAAAGGATTGCTTGAGTAAAGAACCCTCCCTGAAACACATTAAAATTTCTTTGAAAAAAGTTAATAAGACAGGGTCTCTGTAGAACTGAACAATTCATGAAAGATTTGGAGCTCAAAGCTTGTAAAATTAAACTTTTTAATTTTCTTGTATGACTATATACTTGTCTTAAATTATCATTCCATTTCACCTCTTTTCCTTTCTTTATAGCACAAAAAGTCATAATATTATAACTCTTTTAAATGTAAGTCAAATCATACCTTCCTTCCCCTTAAGACTATTCAATAGTCTCCCATTAAATTAATAAAATATCCTCATCTTTTGCTACTCTACCTATGGCTCACTCAACTCCACTCACCCTTGTCTCTATGGTATGCATAGAACTTCCAAACACCTCTTGCCTCTAGGTCTCTGCTCCTTTTTTCTTCCACGGCTGCTATTCTTCCAGTATCACATGTTTCACTCCTTCTCAGTTTCTAGTCAAATATCACCTTATCTGAGATGTGTACGATGATATCCTATGTAAATAGTATCCTCCACTCTACCACCCCAATCCTATCACTTTCTACCTTCAAGTTTGTCCTGATAATATTTATTATACTTAACATTACACTTAATATTGATTTGTTAGCTGTCCAAAATACACTGTTCTTTAAAGGATAGACTATCTCTTTTGTTTATGGCTATTTTCTCAGTTGACACAAAGTAGTGCCTCACTAAATAATGATGGAAAAATGAATGGAAAACTCACTTTCTTACTGGTCCCATGGCTTCTTTGTCGTTGGTATTATAGTAAGAATCACTCTGAAATTAATATATTCTCAGTCCAAATCCTGGTTCTGCCCCCTGCAGGTTAATTAGCCTTGTTAAACTGAGGCAAGTCTTGCATCCTCCCTGAAATTACCCTTGCCTGTAAACTATAAGATCCACAACCACCCTCCTTCCCTCACAGGATTGCTAGGCTGGCCAAATGAGATAAAGGTAAAACTTCTAAGGATGGTTCTAAAAGGATAAGGTGACTGATGGCATAACAAGTACATCTAGTTTAGTTTTAGATTAAGTTTAATATCTTGTTAGTTGGAAATACATGGAATGATACACTGAACAGTTTTATTTTAGGGGTGCAAATTTGTTCCATCATTCAACACCATATAACATTTTTTCTGGAACAACTGACAATATATTTTTCCTGGTATAATTAACAGCCTGTATAGATATAAGTGGTATTCCGAGTAGATTTTACTCTAGGTGCATGTATGTGCACCAACAACTATTCTTCAGATTTTCAGAGATGGTTAGATGCATCCACTATAATAATAAACTGACACATTTAAAGGATTCAAATTTGCATGCCAGTGTTAATAAAGGGTAAATTTGGGGTTTGTTTTGAATATTGAAAAAGTGTTCATAAAAGAGGTGGGTGCTTTAAGCATGTAACATTTTGTGGACATGTGAGTGTTGTCACTTTAATCTTCCTCTCAAAGTCACTAGAATATCCCAGACAAAATATTAAAGAAATTAGACAAGATTAAAGAGTCTGAATACAAAGAAAATTAAAGAAGAGGTATAAATCGCCACGTCTTCATATTAGCAACTTAATGGGCTTTATTTTTCTTTCTGCTTGAACCTGTAATAGTGTTAAAGGTGTTAACTGATCACTGAAAATAATAATCATTCTAATAATCATCTAATCATCCTCCATGCAGGATATCTGTGATGAGGTCTCCCTAGCAGTGGCCCCTTCTGGAAGCTACGAGTTTCATGGGTTTTTGCTATGTGCTTGTAAATCACCATGAACTGTAACCACCTCCTTAAAAATAGAAGATTTAAAATTTGACATTGTATTTAAAGTACTACAGAAACCTGAGGATATCTGTTGGAGTGGGGATAAGAAGGAACTAGAGACTTGATCTTGAAAAAGGAAATCTGATGAATGTTAAAGTATAATTTTCAAAAAGAAAAAAAATCACTCCACATACATGTAGAATGCATATTCAAAAATATTCTATATAATTCATTAAGAATAAAAGTTGTAAGATGTTATGACCAGTTCAAAGAGTACTTGGGAAGCTAAGTGTACATAGAAAATTTGACAAAGAAATACCAAGTTAAGAGAGCTATATATATATAAATCTAATTAATGCCCAGTGGGGCCATAAATCATAATCCCTGGGATTATTTGTTCTGCTAGAGAGAACTTATTTGCCTCTCTACCTGACCAAAATCTGCAGGTTAATATCTATGCTTACAAAATTATGAAGCAGCCCAATCAATGTAAATGTTATCAAAGTTGCAAGTTCAGAACTGCACTAAAAAAAAAAAAGCACTCAGAAACCTGTTTGCTCATTTCCAAGTTTCAGATAATTATTCTGACAGAAGGTAATAAGCTTCAGGAACAGAAAGTTTGTCTTTATCTAATTCAGAATACATTTTGAGTAACAATTAGGCCAGTATCAATGGTTGTAAAAGGGATTATATAGTGACAATTTGTGATAAGCTGGCCATTTGGTAGATCATTAAAGTACCCAAAACTGGATAGTTTCTTGAATATAATGTTTGGTTCAGGCCTTTCTGTGACTACAAGGAAGATTAAGAAGTACGACCAGACTGAAATTCAGTTAAGCTCTATTTTGTACTCCTTAAGAAAAAGCAACACATTTACACTGCTATATTAAAAATGGATAACCAACAAGGACTTATTGTATAGCTCAGGGAACTCTGCTCAGTGGTAAGTAACAACCTAAATGGAGAAAGAATTTGAAAATGAATAGATACATGTGTATGTCTAACTGCATGACTTTGCTGTACACCTGAGACTAACAAAACATTATTAATCAACTATGCCCCAATATAAAATAAAAAGTTAAAAAAAATCAGAAATCATAGTGATTTTAATTTCAACATTAGAAACTGGTTTCTGAGGGACCATATACTGGAACAACTCTGAGCTGAATCACTAAATTAAATCTTAAATAAAAGAATAGAGAACTCAAGAGAATAAAGTGAAAAATCAGATCACATAACTTTATTCTTACACTTCTGTTGGTTCCTAGTCACTGAAGTTTCAAACATCCCCCCAAGACATAAGGCACCGAGGGATCTGGCTTCTGGCTATTTCTCTGACCTCATGTCCCACCACCACTACAGTATTCTTTAGCCCGAGCAGCCCCATGGTAAAAATAACTCAAAAAATTAATATAAAATGGTATATCTCAATATAATAAAGATCATATAATAATCAGTGGACTTCCCTGGTGGCTCAGACAGTAAAGAATCCGGCTGTAATGCAGGAGACCTGGGTTCCATCCTGGGTTGGGAAGATCCCCTGGAGGAGGGCATGGTAACCCACTCTAGTATTCTTGCCTGGAGAATTCCCCATGGACAGAAGACCCTGGCCAACTACAATCCATGGGGCCACAAAGAGTTGGACATGACTGAGAGACTAAGCACATATCATAATCAATAATATTAACTCATTAACCAACCCAGTTATGGTTGACTAATGGTAAACTCATTAACCAACCTAGGGGTTGAACCCAGGTCTCCTGCATTACAGGTGGATTCTTTACCAACTGAGTCACAAGTGAAGCCCAAGAATACTGCAGCACATAGCCTATCCCTTCTCCAATGGATCTTCCCAACCCAGGAATCAAACTGGGGTCTCCTGTATTGCAGGCAGATTGTTTACCAATTGAACTATCAGGGAAGCCCAATATTAGCTAATTATATATTGATATATATAATGTTTTATATTTGTGTGTGTATATACATATATATAACTTATATAGGTTATACACACACACACACACACACACACACACACACACATATGAATGACATGCCCACAGCTAACATCATAGAAATGGAAAAAGCTGAAAACTTTTCTTCCAAGATCAGGCATAAGACAACAGTTCCCACTCTCACCACTTCTATTCGATATAGAACTAGAGGCCCTAGCAAAGCAATTAGGCAAGTAAAGACAAATAAAAGGCATCCATATTAGACAGTAAGAAGTAAAACCGTTTCTATTTCCAGAGTGCATATTATATATAGAAAACCCTAAAGACTCCAAAAATGCTATTTAATAGAACTAATAAATTAATTCAGTAAAGTTTTAGAATACAATGTTAAAATACAAAGATCAGTTGCATTTCTATACACTAAAAATGAACTATCAGAAAGAGAAATGAAGAGCACAGCCTTATTTATAATAGAATCTACAAGAATACTTTAACCATGGAGATGAAAGAACAGTACAATGAAAATTATAAGACACTGAAGAAAAATATTGAAGACACAAATAAGTGGAATGATATTATAAATTCATGGATTATAAGAATGACTATTATTAAATATCCATACTACCCAAAGCAATATACAGATTCAAGACAAGAGCTATCAAAATTCCAGTGGCATTTTCACAGAAATAGAAAAAGCAACTCTAAAATTTGTATTGAATCACAAAAGACCTCAAAGAATCAAGCAATCTTGAGAATGCTTAAAGCCATCACACTTTCTGATTTTAAACTACATTACAAAGTTATAGAATTAAAACAGTATTGTATTGTTACAAAAATAGAAACAGAGAGCAATGGGTGAGGACTTTTAGTTTTGATAGATGAAGAATTCTGGAAATGTATAGTTACCATGGTTGAACAACTCCATGAGTGTACTTAATACCACTGAACCATATATTTTCAAACAGTTAATATAGAAAGCTTTATGTTATACATATTTTACCAAAATAGAAAAAGTTTTAAAAAAACTAAAAATAGCTCAGAAATAATCCTACACATATACAGTCAATTAGTCTTTGACAAGAGTGACAAGAATACAAAATGGGGAAAGGATAATCTCTTCAACACATGGTGTTTGGAAAATTAGATATCCTCATGCAAACAAGTGAAATTGGACCATACCTAATACTATACACAAAATCAACTCAAAATGGATCAAAGACTTAAAAAACCTTTGACTTAAAAAACCAAAGTATCATAAAATACTTTGAATAATACCTAGGAAGGAAGGTCCTTGATACTTGTCTTATAATAATTTTTTGTATATAACAGCAAAGGCACAGCAAGACAAAAAAATTAGTAAATAAATAAACAAATGGGATTATATAAAACTAAAAATCTTCAACACAGCAAAAGAAACAATAGAGTAAAAAGACAACAGAATGGGAAAAAATATTTGCAAATAATAATACACTGATGGGGTTAATATCAAATTCAAGGCATATAAAAACTCGTATACCTCATAGACACTCACATACAATTAAAAATTGGGCAAAGTACCCAGGTAGATGTTTCCCCAAAGAAAACATACCAATAGCCAACAGGTAATATGAAAAGGTATCCAACTTTTCCATTCATCAGGAAAATGCAAGCGAAACCAACGAGATATTACTTCACATCTGTTAGGATGGCTATCATGGGAAAAAAAAATGTAGACAAGAGTGGGTGGGGACATAGGGACAGGGAACCCAGGTTACTGAAAATGTAGTTTTGTATAGTCATTATGGGAAACAATGCAGAGTTTCATCAAAAAATTTAAAATAGACCTGCCATATGATCCAGCACTACCACATTTGGTAATTTTTCCACAGGAATTGAAATCAGGATCTCAAAAACACCTGCACTCTCAGGTTCATTGTAGCATTATTCACAATAGCCAAGATATGGAAACAACCTACATGTCTATCAACAGGTGATTGGATAAAGAAGATGATGCATATACATACAATGGAATACTATTCAACTTTTTAAATGAAGGGAATCCTGTCAGTTGTGACATTACGCTAATTGAAATAAACCAAAGGAACAAAGACAGAAATACATTATGATCTAATTATGTGGACTCTGAAATACTCAAATTTAAAACAGAGAAGAGATGATGCCTGACAAGAACTGAGAAGAAGAGGGAATGGGAGGTGATGGTCAAATGATACAAAGTTTCAGTTACACAAAATAAATTCTGAAGATCCACTGCACAGCATGGTGCCTACAGTTAACAATACTGTAGTATGTACTTAAATTATATTTTAATGATGATAGATCTTGTTTAGAGTTCTTTCAACGCACATAATAACAACAATAATAATAATGGAGGCAAGAGGAAACTTTGAAGGGTGATGGATATGTCTTTGGTTTTGATGGTGGTGATGATTACAAATTTATCTCCAAACTTATCAAGTTATATACATTAGTATATATAGCTTTTTGTTTTCAAATTAGAACTCAATAAAGTAAAATTCTGAAAGAGATGGGAATACCAGACCACCTAACCTGCCTCTTGAGAAATCTGTATGCAGGTCAGGAAGCAACAGTTAGAACTGGACATGGAACAACAGACTGGTTCCAAATAGGAAAAGGAGTACGTCAAGGCTGTATATTGTCACCCTGCTTATTTAACTTCTATGCAGAGTACATCATGAGAAATGCTGGACTGGAAGAAACACAAGCTGAAATCAAGATTGCTGGGAGAAATATCAATCACCTCAGATATGCAGATGACACCACCCTTATGGCAGAAAGTGAAGAGAAGCTAAAAAGCCTCTTGATGAAAGTAAAAGAGGAGAGTGAAAAAGTTGGCTTAAAGCTCAACATTCAGAAAACAAAGATCAAGGCATCCAGTCCCACCACTTCACGGGAAATAAATGGGGAAACAGTGGAAACAGTGTCAGACTTGGTTCCAAAATCACTGCAGATGGTGAGTGAAGCCATGAAATTAAAAGATGCTTACTCCTTGGAGGAAAAGTTATGACCAACCTAGATAGTATATTCAAAAGCAGAGACATTATTACTTTGTCGACTAAGGTCCGTCTAGTCAAGGCTATGGTTTTTCCTGTGGTCATGTATGGCTGTGAGAATTGGACTGTGAAGAAGGCTGAGTGCCAAAGAATTGATGCTTTTGAACTGTGATGTTGGAGAAGACTCGAGAGTCCCTTGGACTGCAAGGAGATCCAACCAGTCCATTCTGAAGGAGATCAGCCCTGGGATTTCTTTGGAAGGAATGATGCTAAAGCTGAAACTCCAGTACTTTGGCCACCTCATGTGA
>SJYV01022951.1:0-69006 GCA_006410875.1 Neotragus pygmaeus | reverse complement strand
ACTAAGGTCCGTCTAGTCAAGGCTATGGTTTTTCCTGTGGTCATGTATGGCTGTGAGAATTGGACTGTGAAGAAGGCTGAGTGCCAAAGAATTGATGCTTTTGAACTGTGATGTTGGAGAAGACTCGAGAGTCCCTTGGACTGCAAGGAGATCCAACCAGTCCATTCTGAAGGAGATCAGCCCTGGGATTTCTTTGGAAGGAATGATGCTAAAGCTGAAACTCCAGTACTTTGGCCACCTCATGCGAAGAGTTGGCTCATTGGAAAAGACTCTGATGCTGGGAGGGATTGGGGGCAGGAGGAGAAGGGGACGACCGAGGATGAGATGGCTGGATGACATCACAGACTCGATGGACATGAGTCTGAGTGAACTCCGAGAGATGGTTATGGACAGGGAGGCCTGGCGTGCTGCAATTCATGTGGTCGCAAAGAGTCAGACACAACTGAGCGACTGAACTGAACTGAAAGTGATTTTAAAACAAAGGTGAAAATATTAAAGAAAATAAAGTTTGAAAAAACACACAATTCAATTATTCTATCACTTTTTCCAATTACATATTGCATATGCCCAGTACTTGCTAAGAATTTGGTAGAAATATGGGTACTGATTTGAACAAGTAGTTTTCTGGGTAAATGTAAGGAAAATATTTTATTTAGTGTTTCAAGTATGACTACATCGCTGAGTAAGTGAGAAGAAACATTCTGAAGGTCTTTAGGAGATACATTTCAAGTGAAAGGAAAGGGTTGTCAAAACTTCTTTGAAAATAAGTGAGTGAGAGATAAAATTATTCCATGTCTATCTTGTATTCAAGATAAGATTACAAAGAATCTGGGTCAAAAACAGTCAGACAGGACTGATGGACTGAACTGACTGATCTTGTCTTCAAATCAACACAGTGTAAGGAGGTGGGTCAAAAACAGTCAGACAGGACTGATGGACTGAACTGACTGATCTTGTCTTCAAATCAATACAGTATAAGGAGGTGGATTACTGTGTTTACTAAGACAAGGAGCACACAAGATCAAGTTATCTTTGTGTAGAATAAACACTGAGTAAGATGACCTGTGTGGCAGTCTTCAAGGAATGGGTCTGCCATATATTTTTTTTTCTTTCTACCCCCTTTTATGTTTACCTGTATCTTGAAAGTAAAATTGAAAGTTGCTCAACTCTTTGCAACCCCATAGACGTAGTCCATGGAATTCAAGATCAGAATATTGGAGTGGGTAGCCTTTCCCTTCTCCAGGTCTTACGCATAGAAGGCAGATTTTTTACCAGTTGAGCCACAAGAGAAGCCCAACCTGTATCTTCTCTTTGTCTTTTTCCTGTCTCCCTCCGTTCTATCTCCACCCTTTATTGTTTTATATAATGAGAGGTTCTCAAGGCAAGAATACTGAAATGGTTTGCCATCTTCTTCAGTGGACCATGTTTTGTCAGCCATGAAATTAAAAGATGCTTGCTCCTTAGAAGAAAAGCTATGACAAACCTAGACAGCATATTAAAAAGCAGAGACATTACTTTGCCAACAAAAGTCTGTACATCAAAGCTACGGTTTTTCCAGTAGTCATGTATGGATGAGAGTTGGACCATAAAGAAAGCTGAATGCCAAAGAATTGATGCTTTGAACTGAGGTGTTGGAGTAGACCCTTGAGGGTCTCTTGGACTGCAAGTCCATCCTAAAGGAAATCAGTCCTGAATATTCATTGGAAGGACTGATGTTGAAGCTGAAACTCCAGTACTTTGGTCATCTAAAGCAAAGAACTGACTCCTTAGAAAAGACCCTGATAAAAGATTGAAGTCAGGAGGAGAAGGGAATGACAGAGGATGAGATGGTTGGATGGGCAAAAGTTTGAAAATGCCCTGGGAGTTGATGATTTACAGGGAAGCCAGGAGTGCTGCAGTCCATGGGGTCACAAAGAGTCGGACATGACTGAGTGACCCTGAACTGAACTGAAAAATGTGAGGCATTTTACTTGGTAAATTAGATGAGTCAGTGGATAAACTTCAAACAATGAATGCAGTTGGTGGATGCAGGTCAAAAAGATTGGTTAAATAAGTTTAGTATATTTCAATTTACAAGTCTGTTCCAACTGGGGAGAGGGACGTGTTTATTAGACTGCTCCATACTCTGATGTGCTTGTGTTCAACGTCAAGTTTTCTGCATGGTATATCATGAACTGTCGATCAGTATAGCTTCCTCCTGGAGACCATCTCTGGTTCCGTCAATCTTTGTTAAGCTCCTTTATCATAATTTCCTAATTTCATGTGTTTACTTATTATTAATAACATCTTGGTTTTTATTTACTTTCATATTCTGTGAGGAAAAGAAAAAAACTTTATACGATGCTATCTTACCTGGGACTGCATTGTTAGCAGTGTCCCAGAGCAGATTATTTTCCTGAACTTAGAATTCTTTGAGATACAACTCTTTTTTAATATTCCTGTGAATCTGTCTGTGGAAATTTTCACCATAACCACCAGAATTCCTTTATTTGAGATTAGGAAACCATTGTCTTCGGTTCTTAATATATAATGATGGTCTCTAAATCACAACTTTATTTATATTGCATTAAAGAAATACTTAGACTACTTCTACAGAATTTTTAAATTGTGAAGAGTGACACTGTTATTTATAATAAGAAACACATATTTGGTCCATCCAGTTTCTAGCACAGAGTTTCTAAAAATTTTGCAATCTCTTAAGTGTGTCTTTTATTATGTTAAATAATGTGACTTCTAGAATGCTCTTAGATCACTTAAGGCAGGAGGCTGGTTGCCAGGGGGACCAGCCTAGTGTTGGAGAGTTGAAACTTTCTGTCCCATCCCTTGACCTCAAAAGAGGGGAGAGAAGCTGGAAGTTGAATCAATTGCCAATGGCCAATGGTTTATTCAATCATGCCTACACATGGAAGCCTCCATAACAATTCAAAAGGACAGGGTACAGAGAGCTTCTGTGTTGATGAAAAGTGGAGATGCCAGAAGAGTTACACACCGAAGAGGTCATGGAAGCTCCATGTTTTGCTCTTACATTTCCCTATGCATCTCATCCATCTGGCTGTTCCTAAGTTACATTCTTATATAATAAACTGGCAATCTAATAAAAAAAATATTTTTCTGAGTTCTGTGAGCTGCTCTAGAAAATTAATTGAACTCAAGGAGGAGGTTGTGGGAACATCTGATCCACTGCCAGTTGATCAGAAGTACAAGTAACAACCTGGACGTGAAACTGGTGTCTGAAATTGAAGGACGGGAGTCTTTGGAACCTCCAGTCTATAAACAAAAGCACAGGTGATAACCTGGGCTTGCAACTGACACCTGAGGCTGCAGGGTGGATGTATCCTTGTAGAGCTGAACCCCTAGCCACTGGAATATGATGTTATGTCCAGGTAAACAGTGTCAGAATTGAGTACAATTCTCAGACATCCTGCTGGTGTCCTACAACTGTTTAGTATTGCATGGGGTGGCCCCCTGCCATATTGGAATTAGGTCCAGGAACCCAAAAGATGGGATCATGCCAATAGGGATCATACATATAAATCTGAGAAAGTCAACTCTTAGGAAGGTTGATAAGAAGTCCGAGGGTCCCCAAAGAGAGAGGGGTCTGGGGTTCTCAATGAGATAGAGGTCTGGAATTCACAAGGAGGAGGAAAGGATAAACTTTTTTTTTTTCTCTTCCTATATTCCTTAGTCTTAGTCACATAAAATGGGTTCTTTTTTTATCTTTAAGCCCAGAACTGATGATTACACAACAAACAACTCAGTTTCAACTCTGTACTCAATCAGTCAGATCAGTTGCTCAGTTGTGTCCAATTCTTTGTGACCTCATGGACTGCAGCATGCCAGGCCTCCCTGTCCAAAATCAACTCCCACAGTTTACTCAAACTTATGTTCATTGAGTCGGTGATGCCATCCAACCATCTCATCCTCTGTCATCCCCTTCTCCTCCTGACTTCACTCTTTCCCAGCATCAGGGTCTTTTTCAAAGAGTCAGTTCTTTGCATCAGGTGGCCAAAGTATTGAAGTTTCAGCTTCAGCATCAGTCCTTCCAATGAACATCCAGGACTGATCTCCTTTAGAATGGACTGGTTGAATCTCCTTGAAGTCCAAGGGACTCTCAAGAGTCTTCTTCAACACCACAGCTCAAAAGCATTAATTCTTTGGTGCTTAGTTTACTTTATGGTCCAACTCTCACATATATACATGACTACTGGAAAAACCATAGCTTTGAATAGATAGACTTTTGTCAGCAAAGTGATGTCTCTGCTTTTTAATATGCTGTCTAGGTTGGTCATAGCTTTTCTTCCAAGGAGCAAGCGTCTTTTAATTTTATGGCTGCAATCACCATCTGCAGTGATTTTGGAGCCCAAGAAAATAAAGTCATCACTATTTCTACTGTTTCCCCATGTATTTGCCATGAAGTGATGGGACTGGATGCCGTGATCTTAGTTTTCTAAATATTGAGCTTTAAGCCAACTTTTTCACTCTCCTCTTTCACTTTCATCAAGAGTCTCTTTAGTTTTCCTTCACTTTCTGCCATAAGGGTGGTGTCATCTGCATATCTGAGTTTACTGATATTTCTCCCAGCAATCTTGATTCCAGCTTGTGCTTCCACCAGACTAGCATTTCTCGTGATGTACTCTGCATNGTCTTGATCACTGCCTCCTGTACAATGTCATGAACACCCATCCATAGTTCTTCAGGAACTCCATCAGATCTAATCCCTGGAATATATTTGTCACTTCCACTGTATAAGTGTGAGGGATTTGATCTAGGTCACACCTGAATGGTCTAGTGGTTTTCCCTACTTTGTTCAATTTAACAATTTAATTTGGCAATAAGGAGTTCATGATCTGAGCTACAGTCAGCACCTGGTCTTGTTTTTGCTGACGGTATAGAGTTTCTCCATCTTTGGCTGCAAAGAATATAATCGATCTGATTTCAGTATTGACCATCTGCTGATGTCCATGTGTAGAGTCTTCTCTTATGTTGTTGGAAAAGGGTGTTTGCTATGATCAGTGTCTTCTGTTGGCAAACCTCTGTTAGCCTTTGCCCTGTTTCATTTTGTACTCCAAGGCCAAACTTGCCTGTTACTTCAGGTATCTCTTGACCTCCTACTTTTTGCATTCCAGTCCCCTATAATGAAAAGGATACCTTTTCAGGTGTTAGTTCTAGGTCTTGTAGGTCTTCATAGAACTGTTCAACTTCAGGTTCTTCAGCATTACTGGTTGGGGCATAGACTTGGATTACTATGATATTGAATGGTTTGCCTTGGAAACGAACAGAGATCATTCTGTCGTTTTTGAGATTGCATCCAAGTACTGCATTTCAGACTCTTTTGTTGACCATAATGGCTACTCCATTTCTTCTAAGAGATTCTTGCCCACAGTAGTAGATATAATGGTCATCTGAGTTAAATTCACCTATTCCAGTCCATTTAAGTTTACTGATTCCTAAAATTTCCATGTTCACTCTTTCCATCTGTTTGACCACTTCTAATTTACCTTGATTCATGGACTTAACATTCCAGGTTCCTATGCAATATTGCTCTTTACAGCATCAGACTTTACTTCTATCACCAGTCACATCCACAACTGGGTGTTGTTTTTGCTTTATCATAGCTTCCTTTTTTCTATCATTCATTTAATATTTACCCTTGCCCCTTCTAACACCTCAGCAGGTTGATTTCCCTATATTTCTACGAGAACTATTTCTCACAGAAATAACTTCATCATTGAAATGAATGAGTCATTATAATAATTAGTGAAATAATTTCTATCTTAATTATTTTCCAATGAAAACTGACTGTTATTATTTAGAAATAATGTATTGTGATATAACTTGCTTCCAGACAAAGTTCTCCATGCCACCACTGTAGAGTAGCAACTTCGAATCTCATTGGTTATCAGAATCTACTGTCCCAGCCAATACAGCAACCCCTTCTATGTTGTTGGCTTAGCTACATGAAGGGACTAAAATAGTTTATATCCACCCCATATTAGGCAGGAGTCTATTTAAAGCTTAGTGTTTTTTGCCTCAATTTTATATTATTCCTCCCTCTTCAGTGTAAATATCTATACCTACCCTGCTAGGCATTTCTTTTCTAGCTCTTCTTATGGAACGAGATTTCCATCTTTTGTAATTATTTCTAATAGTAACTTAAAATAGTATGAAGACATTATCTGAGCTTATTATATTAACAATTCACTGAGCATCATTTTATGAATTAAAGTGAATGTTTTGTCCATTGTTGACAGTGATGTCATTAATACATGCCAGATGGAGATTTCCCTGGTGGTACAGTGGATGAGAATACGCTTGCCAATGCAGTGAATATGGGTTCAATCCCTGGTCTGGGAAGATTATACCTGCTATGGAGCAACTAAGTCCATGCACCACAAATACTGAGCCCAAGCTCTAGAGCCTGTGAGTCACACTACTGAGCCTATGCCACAACTGCTGAAGCTCATGTGCCTGGAGCCTGTATTCCCTAGCAAGAGAAGCCGCTGCAATGAGAAGCCTACGAATCACAACAAAGAGTAGTCGTTGCTCACTGCAGCTAGAGAAAGACCACATAAAGCAATGAAGACCCAGTGCAATCAAAAATAAATTAATTAATTAATGAAAAAAAAACATGCTGGATGGATAAGTGTTATATACATAAAATGCAATCCTAAGCTGCAGGGGAAATAGAATATTATTAATATAAAATACTTAAGTACCAGGAGTATTTTTATTATTTGATTGTAATTGTGTTGTGTGATTACCTTTTTTTCTTGAAAACTATTTATTATAATATTGATATACTTTTTGTTTATAAACAAAATTGAAATGCAAGACAGCAAGGTAATTCTTGTGGACTTCACAATTACAAATGGCAGTACAGTGATATGAAGGTAGAATTTCTTAAGGGTCATGTTCCTTTTAGAACAATACAAAAGTGTCTATTTCCAGAAGAGTTGATTGTTGTTTTTCTAAGTTTAGCATATAATAAAACTTTATCATTTAGAGGAAACATTATTCTAAAGATATTTTAATTCTTCTTTAAAAATAAAGAGAACTTGAGGCTAATGGACTTGAGTATTATGTCAGACTGAGGTTCCTGTAATCACTATAATTCCACACAAAAGAGCCTGAAATTGCACGAGAGTAGAAATTTAATAGTTGAGGGTTGCTCTATAAAAAACTCTAAAGCTATAAATGGAAATTCATATGTAAGCCAAAAAAGAAGCAGGTATTGATTTAACATTGTGTTTTAAATCCTGTATTTATGGTAATTTGTTAAGAATTACTGTTACCTTTTTGGAATAACTTTTATATAACCAATTATTTTGAAAATTGCAACTGAGGAAATGGTATCAGTGTCAATTTATCTTATCCAGTTTTAAATGAAATTTGTAAAAAGAACATTATTTGGGAGAAAAGGACATTATGTGAAATAATACTAGCATGCATTCAATAGGTTGCTGGAGGATAACCTGATGTTTGAATGACTGTCCATGCTGTATGAAACAGTCATACCAAACAGAGCACATTAAAACAAAGCTATGACAATGATCCACCTTTTCAAGTAAGCTGTATTTCTTCATCTATTTTCATGGCTCTCAGCAATCAAGCTCTTGCAGAGTACTTGCATTACCTCACTGGCAGAATCACCAAGAAGGTAAATGTGGATCAATCACAGTCACAGATGACAAATGAAAGAAAATTGATGGGAGGTGCTGCCATTTACCCTAAACTTGGGGTATGCAGGGAACCAAGATCATGAGTAGCTGGCTGAAGTCTTATAGTTGGAAGACAATTTTCAATCAAGTGACTGATTTGTCACTGAGCCCAGATTTCATAAAAAAGATTCTGCACTACTCAGTCAAGCAGGAGAACAAGTATATTCAGTTCCACAGTGCATTCCATGCCTTTCCTGTACGCAGTGCTGAGGAATAAAAAGGACATATCTGAGCACACATACAGTAGTAATAACAATAATGGATAATTTATATGCATGTTTTCTATGCCCCTTTCACTGGCTAAGCATTTATAACAGTACTAAGAAGAGAATCATTGTTAGTATTATCGCTAATTACATGCAAGGTAAAAGAGGTTTAGAGAGGTTAAATTACCTCCTAACATTGTACGCAGACAATGAGCCTTTTTAAAATTAGAATTATATGTGCGTGAATGTGTGTGTGTATCCGAATTCTCACAGATTGTGTCATTTGTTCATCACAGCTACCCATTTTAAAGTAAAAGAAACTGTGGCTCCAAGAAGGTATTGGTCCTAGTACGGAAATGTAACTGCCCACTTTAGATGATTTTAATCAGTGATCTAATCTGAAGTACTTTCAAGAGGGTCCACCATCCCTATGAATAGCTGGTCTACTTCTTCAAAGATGATTTTATCTGTTGAAATAACTCATGTTTGGGGGAGAAGACCTCTTAATCTTCAGATATTGAGTGACTATGAGCTTCACAGAGAAACTGTCTAGGATTGAGGGCCATGAATAGATTTTTATCATAATTAAAGCATTTTAAAATGATCTAATTATTCACTACAGAACATTGTTCAGAAATTATTTTAGTCTATGTATTTTGGCTAATTGGTTTCAGTTAGTATATATATTATACTGAACGATATTATAATATGAATGTTAAGAGTGTTAGTTTTAAGTTTGTGGATGATGAAGGCTATAGATTACGGAGTAGACTGATATATTAATGGGCTTTCCTGGTTGCTCAGCAGTAACAAAATTCAGGAGACATGGGTTTGATCTCTGAGTTGGGAAGACGCCCTGGAGAAAGAAATGGCAACCCACTCTAGTGTCCTTGTCTGGGAAATCCCATGGACAGAGGAGCCTGGTGGGCTACAATCCATGGAGTCTCAAAAGAGTAGGAGATGACAAAATATAAATAGGATAGGACAGGATGCAGTCTGTGAGTCATGGAGAAATGGATGAACCATTCTCTATGCAAGTTATAGAAAGATGACTAATCTGCAGTTGTGAAAAAAGTAAAATGAAAGCTAGCTTAAATACAAGTACCCTTTCTGGTAAGGAAGAGGCTCCTTGCAAAGATTTTCTCTTTAACAGGCAGGTTTTAATTTTACACATTGATTACCCAGGAAACATTCTGAAAACAGGTTTTGGGAGTCTGTGATTTCTATAAACAAATATATCAGGAATGTGAGATAATGGAAACAGTTTTAGAAATGATACAATAAAAGGGCATATCATTGCAAATACAGGACCCTATCACAGATAGAAAATAACTCAATGTCCAAAGTGAATTTAGAAGAGAAGTATCCTATTGTATTATTCAGATGAGAAATCTATGGCTTACATAAGGTTAACCTGCCTCTCAGTGGTAAAATAAGACATCTGATGCTTTTTTGTACAGATTATCAGAACACAGAACTGCTTCACAATTTGAATGGGAAAAAATAATATAAATCAGGAACAATTCTATAATTGTTAAGATATAATTGATACAAAAGAACCACAAAGAATACAGGAATAACAGATATAGGTAACAGCCACTGTTCATGACTGAGAATGTCCAAAAAGAAAGAAACTTGGAAGGTAACCACCCTCAACTAAACAAATTAAGATTTTATTGGACAGCCTGTGCTTTTGAATAATGGAAAGGTTTAAGGAGGTGCCACAGGCTGTGGCCAGAGGAACTCGTTGAGATGCTGCCCACTAGGATGCCACTGATATTCATTGGACCAAAAGAAAAAAATATTTCTAAAACTGAACTCGCCTGGTGGTCCAGTGGTTAAGAGTCTGGGCTCCCACTGCAGGGGGCACAAGTTCCATCCGACTGGAGAAGTTATGTGCACTACACAGTGCAGTCAAAAAGAAAGGAAAACAAAACCTGAAAGAAAGAAATTAATTCACGGGAAGGGATGACCACCAGATGCTCCACACACTGAGTCGTGCAGGAGCCTGAAGAGAGGAACACACCTGAACCAGTATGAGAAGACCCTTGCTCCTCCACTGTTCACCCTGCACTCTCTAATGGAAAAGCAGGATATCATCCCATTTGGCAAAGAAGAAAGTTTTATAGGCCCAGGTCTGGTATCATAAAGCAGGACCAAGGAGACTAAATTTGAATTAAAGAATGAACTGATAACTGGCAGACCATCACATAAAGAAGCACAGGCTGGAATCAAGATGGGGAAGATCCAGAGAGACAATGTGGGGTGGGAGGTGGGAGGGGGATTCAGGATTGGGAGCTCGTGTACACCTGTGGTGGATTCATGTCAATGTACGGCAAAGCCAATAGAGTATTGTAAAGTAAAATAAAGTAAAAAAAATAAATAAAATTAAAAAAATAATAATCAGAGATATATCAGTCACCTCAGATATGCAGATGACACCCACCCTTATGGCAGAAAGCCAAGAGGAACTAAAGAGCCTGTTGATGAAAGTGAAAGAAGAGAGTGAAAAAGCTGACTTAAAACTTAACATTCAAAAAACTAAGATCATGGCATTTGGTCCCATCACTTCATGGCAAATAGATGGGGAAACAATGGAAACAATGAGAGACTTTATTTTCTTGGGCTCCAAAATCACTGTGGATGGTGACTGCAGCCATGAAATTAAAAGACACTTATATGCAGAGTACATCGTGAGAAACGCTGGACTTGAGGAAACACAAGCTGGAATCAAGATTGCTGGGAGAAATAAAAATAACCTCATATATGCAGATGACACCACCCTTATGGCAGAAAGCCAAAAGGAACTAAAGAGCCTGTTGATGAAAGTGAAAGAAGAGAGTAAAAAAGTTGACTTAAAACTTAACATTCAAAAAACTAAGATCATGGCATTTGGTCCCATCACTTCATGGCAAATAGATGGGGAAACAATGGAAACAATGAGAGACTTTATTTTCTTGGGCTCCAAAATCACTGTGGATGGTGACCGCAGCCATAAAATTAAAAGACACTTATTCCTTGGAAGAAAAGCTATGACCAACCTAGACAGCATATTAAAAAGCAGAGACATTATTTTGTCAGCAAAGGTTGGAATAGTCAAAGCTATTTTTTTTCCAGGAGTCACATATGGATGTGAGAGTTGGACTATAAAGAAGGCTGAGCACCAAAGAATTGATGCTTCTGAACTGTGGTGTTAGAGAAGGCTCTTGAGTCTCTTGGACTGCTAGGAGATCAAACAAGCCAATCCTCAAGGAAATCAACCTTAAATATTCATCTGATGGACTGATGCTGTAGTTAAAGCTTCAATAATTTTGTCACCTGATGCAAAGACCCAACTCAATGGAAAAGACTCCAATACTGGGAAAGACTGAAGGCGGGAGGAGAAGGGGATGACAGAGGGTATGATGGTTGAAATGGCATCACTGACTCAACAGACATGAGTTTGAGCAAACTCTGGGAGATGGTGAAGGACAGGGAAGCCTGGTGTGCTGCAGTCCACAGGGTCTCAGAGAGTAAGACACAACTGAGCAATGAACAACAACAATCACATAAGGGTGTTTTATGAACCAAAGATGTTAAGATATATTGAAAATGACAAGGAGGGGTGTATATATATATATGTATATATATATATATATATAAGGTGGCATTATTAGTCTGCTATTCAACTGCAAAATCTATACTGCTTTTTGTTCAGTATGACCAGAGTGTACCAGAAATTTATTTATCCATGTAATGGTTAATTTTCTATCAATTTGACTTGCTTAATATCTGATAAAACATTATTCCTGGTGTGTCTGTGATGGTGTTGCTGGCGGAGATTACTAGCATTTGAATTAGTAGCCTGAAAGCAAAGAAGATTGCCCTTTACCAATGTGGGTGGGCATTATCCAATCTATTAAGACTCTAAATGGGGGGAGGAGGGAAGAGGTTAAAGACCCTTCTGGAAGAGGATTTGGGCCACAAGACCACACAATTTGTTGGAGCAAGCTGTCAATGGCAAGGGAAATTAAGAATGGAAAACAGAGGGGGGAGAACAGGTACCAACTGTGACCCAGAAACCAACTGTAGGGAGGAGGTATAGTTCAGGCCACTACTTTATGTCTTCTAAGTATCTCTACAGGAAGAAAGACCTAGAAAGCTTGGTAAGAATTGAGTCCTGAACACTTATAGACAAGTTGATTAATGCAACACAAAGGGTAAACAGTAACATTCAAGGTCATCTGCTATTTTTATATCCCTTCAAGAAAAAACAAATCTATGACATTGCAAGAGTACAGTTAGTTGATAATTTCTAGCATTCTGCACCCATTTCCATTTTCAATGCCATGGTCATGCCAGGCAGCCTGAATCAGTGACTGAGAAATGATCTGACCATTTCTGTTCCATGCATAACCTCTCTACCAGGCAGTCCGTGCTTTAAACATCCCTGTTGAACTGACCGAAATATTGCAGATCAGCATTAACATGAAGGATCTCCCTATCAATTCCTGATTTCTCCTCCCTTTCTTTTCCCAGATCTCAAACCTGCATCATACTTTGAAGGCTTTCTTTGTTCAATGCTGCTCACTCTCACTTTTGTCTCTCATAGAAATCAATCTCTAACTTGGTTTCAGTGTCTGAGTTCTGGTGACCAAACCGACATAGAAAATCACTTTTAAATGAAAAAAGAAACTAATGATTTAGGAAGGACAGGAAAATTGCTACAGAAATGTCCATGAAAAAAAAAGAAAGAAAGAAATATCCATGAGTAAAAGAAGAAACAATAAGGCCCTGTTTATTAGATAAAAAATAAGGCACAGTGGTAACAGGAGGACAATTGTAAGAGCAGAGATAATTGTAAATGAACAGAAAGCAGACCAAATAATATGAAATCATGAAATTTTAAAATGAAATTTAAAATCTAAAACTAAAATATGCAGAGAAAATATATATACCTTTGTTTAAACCTGTGTTTATTGTACATGTACATGAACAAAGAAGGTAAAGAAAAACATGCCTATTTTATTCTGTCTGGAGGCTAATTAGATGAATTAACTTCTTCCAATTAATTTGCATCATGTGTTAGTTGTCTACAATTACTCTGCAGAGAGCTTTTCACAAGCTATTTTAAGAATGAATGGTTGTGAGCATAACAATTATACAGTCTGTGGTGAGTCAAAGGACTACACTTCAGATGGTATTTTGAGGTCAGTCTGACTAGTCGGAGATACAGACAAGCAAATAGGCAGTGCCAGTCAGTGCTAAGTGTCTCATGAAATATTTCATACTATATAAGTATATAGAAAATGCAGTAATGTAACATGCAATGACAGTGTTATTTAACAGACATTAACATTTGCAATACTTGTTTAGGAACAGACTACAGAGACAACAATGGCAACCATCTATGGTAATTTCATAATCTGGAATTGAGCCCTTACTGAGAGCTAGCTGCTATATTATACACAGGGACACAGCAAAGAACAGAAGAGAAATGAGTCTTCCTTCATGGATGTGAAGTTCAGTACGTTTGGATCTATCCATATCTTTCCATTTCCATAGCTATTACTCCAGGAAAGCCACAATCTCATGTACATGTTGATAACTTCCTACACTGCCTTCTACCCTAGGACTTTAATACAATGTATTAACTCTACCCAGTACACTCTTCTACAGCTAACTTGTATGTCTTATCTTAATTTTCACTTCCTTTGGGAGGATTTCCCTGCTCCTAGACAGATTAATCATCTTCATTCATTATTTCAAGGCTATGTGTATTTGTTGGAACACTTACCACAGTTATACTGAACTAGGTGATGATATGGATAAGGCTCCAATGCCTACGTTTGCCCTCACCTGACAACCAGATGAAATGAAGATAGTCTCTTTTCTGTTCTCTGCTGGTATCCCATGTACGTAACATAACAGGCAATTCTTAGTAAGTGCTGGGTTCCAGGTGATAAACGGATCACAAACAGCTGCCATATTGCCTTTGTTTCTGAAATACAGCTAACCTTCGATTTCTCCCTTCTAACCCCTTATTTGCATACAAATTCTGTAGTAAAAGTTCCCCTGTATGTGTGAAGGAATAAAAGGGGTGATCTTTTGAGAAAAGCACGGTTTAAAACAAAGAGATACATTGCTAGAGTGCTTAGTAAATTTCCTAGTAGAAATATTTTCTTCTATGAATGCAGCATAAAATATTAATAGAAATTATGGGTGAATGTCTTCCTTAGAGGTGGAAGATAATATGTGAATTTATGAATAGATGCAGGGCAAGCAATTGTATATTTCAAATTTCTTGGGGATGGATTTCTAAGGTAAAATGTGCATGCTCTGAATACTTGTGTAAACATTCTATGTATTTTAACCAAGAGCTGTTATTTTTTTAGAAATTGTCTGCTGTTATATATTGTTTCAGGATCTGTGGGTTCATATTAATCTTTCAGGCCATCATTTATTTGAGGGGCAAAAGGAAGAGCTGAATAAATTTACATAAAGCAATTGATTTCTAGCAGAAGTAATCGCTTGTTCTCAAAGATCTGACATAACAAGTGGCTAAGTTTGGCAATAGCTCAGAACAAAGAAGCTAATTCATTTGACTCTAGCTTCCATTTTACTTTCAAGAAAGGATGGGAACATCCAACAAGTCACTTATGTCACTTGTAAGACCTCAGTGAATTAGTAGAAATACCTAGGTTGTTTTATTAAGTTAAAAAAAACAAAACAAAAACAAAACTGGTCATCTGGCCATAAAATGCTCAGTTCTGTTTCTTTTCTTCTTCCTTCTTTCCTCCTCTTCCTACCTCTTCTCCCTGCACTCATCTTCCTCTTTCCCCTTTGAAATTTCTTTTTCATCTTTCATAGTCAGTTATCCTTTTTTCCTGCTAAAATTGTCTCCCTACAACTCAGATTTTCTGTAGCAGGAACAATTAAATTATTTCTAAAATGGAGTAAGTAGGTTTTCAGGAACAGTTTTTATGAACTCACCGATTATTCAAAGGCCTCATTTTTAGTGCATGAACTTCATGACATCTGTTGCTTAGAAGAAAATTTTACCACTTTCTAGATGTGATTTATATTTTAGATGACAAATGTAACTGGGAAACTTTTTTTTCCCAACATACATGGCAATGTATATATGTAATGCACACATAAATTTCCTTGAATGGATTTTTTTATCACAGTGACATAAAAATTACACAGTGGAGTTCATCTTTGAACAAATGGTTCACGCTTTGATAGTTTAAATCTAATTATTCAACTAATGGCTACTAGCTCATGATAATTTTCTTCAAACTGAGGGGTCATTTAATACAACAATTAACAATCAAATAGATTATCAAGGGTTAATCTATTTAATTCTACCTTCAAACACATTTTGCAAAATGACAGCTCTTTGTGCATGAAATAGTTTTCATTGAGAGTTTTTGTCTCTATTATATTTCCAATTTTAGGCTAACACTAGCTGGAGTGATGACAAGATAAAAATTCCATATTTTCTGGAGTTGTTCAAGGTTTGAAAGTGAAAAAATTATATAGAGGAGTATTTTTTGTGCTAAACATGCAAGGACAAATGGAGACATGTATTTTGACAGTCATCTACTAATAAGATGGGCATCCTAGCAATTGGGACTCTACGGACCAAGACAGTCAATTAAGATACATATTTATTTGGATCCAATATGAATGTGCATTCCTGTTAAGACTCCTTATTAATTCTATTGACATGGCATTTTAATGAAAAACATTTGGAAGAGAGATAAATAATCATTTATAATCATATAAATAAATATAATTATATATTATTATATTAATAATATAATAATATAAAGAAATAAATAATATAAATTTATTTACAAATAATATAATATGGTAAATATTTATAAAGTGTAAAAAATATAAATTTATTTATAAATAATATACATACTTCTTTATAAATATTATAAATAATATAACTAACTATAATAATATATTAATAATCTAATAATATAAATAGTTATTGAAAACTACACTTTACATTTTATGTATATATATTCCAATTAATAAATTAGGTGGTTTTAGCCTTATACTGCAAATAAGAAAAAATAATTTTAAAGACTGTTATTTGTCCCAGATCTCAAAGTATTAAAAAAGAGTCCATATCTGTATGGCAGTACAATATGTACTATCTCATAGTAGTAAATGAGCTCTGCTCTAGTTACAATAGGGAGTAGAATTTTAGAAATACTTCTAATCTATCTGTCTCTCCCTAGTTCAAAATGTTCTGCTTTACAACATATCAAAGATTGGAAGACATTTTTAATGCCAACTAGGGAATGGGAAGGCAATGGCACCCCACTCCAGTACTCTTGCCTGGAAATCCCATGGGCGGAGGAGCCTGGTGGGCTGCAGTCCATGGGGTCGCTAAGAGTCAGACACGCCTGAGGGACGTCACTTTCACTTTTCATTTTCATGCATTGGAGAAGGAAATGGCAACCCACTCCAGTGTTCTTGCCTGGTGGGCTGCCGTCTGTTGGGTCGCACAGAGTCAGATGTAACTGAAGCGACTTAGCAGCAGCAGCAGGGAATGATGTTAGCACTGCAGGCCATTCTCTCTTATAACTAATCAATCTTGCCATTGTATCACAAAAGCAACGATACTAGTTGCTTTTGAACCCAGAAAGGATCAGCTGCAGTGATGAAGAACAGAGGAAGTGAGACACACACATTCTGCACACATGCACAGACACAGAGATGATGCGAGAGAAGTGAGAGAGGGCAAGATATTGCTAGGATGTTGTGCTCAGATGTTCAGTGGTGCGTGACTCTTTGCAACCCCATGGAGTGTAGCCCGCCAGGCTCCTCTGTCCATGGGATTCTCCCAGCAAGAATGCTGGAATAGGATGCCATTTCCTTCTCCAGGGGATCTTCCTGATCCAGGGATCGAACTTGCCTCTCTTCTGTCTCCTGCATTTGCAGCTGGGTTCTTTACCACTAGTGCCACCTGGGAAGCCCCTATTGCTCGTACACACCACTCAATACCAGAACATAGTGCCTTTGGGGTTATTATTGAAGGAAAGTTATACGGCTCAAAATAGCCTGAGTTAAATCTCCCCTCCAGATCCTCCCCACTATTCTATGCAAAACAAAGAATTCTCTCACAGGAAGAAAAAAAAATGGACATTAAGGTTGATTATGCCCAGCTCCCAGTTGGTCCAGCCTCTGGCCAATTTCCAAAATTCCTTACCCCAGCCTTTTAAAAGATATCTACTCCGAACAGCCTTGGAGAAGAACAGGGCCCCTTAAGACAGTAGCTTTCCACATACATGCCTATATATATATATATACTTACTCTTTTCTTGGGTTAGGGCAGCAGCTCACTAATCTGACTGCTGCCCCTTCTCGCCTCATTAAAGGCAATCTGTTCCTGCAAAGTGCCAGTCTCGTTCTTTTTCTGAACCTCGCCTTCTCTAACTCCATTACCTTACAATTCTCCAAGACGTGTATAGAATAAATACAGTATATAATAAAAATTCATAATCACNCTTCAGAATGGACTGGTTGGATCTCCTTGCAGTCCAAGGGACTCTCAAGAGTCTTCTCCAACACCACAGTTCAAAAGCATCAATTCTTCAGCGCTCAGCTTTCTTCACAGTCCAACTCTCACATCCATACATGACCACTGGAAGAACCATAGCCTTGACTAGATGGACCCATTAACAGGGCATATAAAATCTGAGAGCACTTTAACCTGAGAGTTAGAATAGAAGAGTTAAATAGAAGAACTTGAGCTTCTATTGAAGAATGGTGAGAAACAAGTAAGATTTTCACATATCTGGAATACCTGGTTCCTATTCCATCAAAATTAAAACAGATTAAAGAATCTAGAAATAAAATTAACTATTATTTCATTGCAATCTCAATCCAATTCCCAACTAGAATTTCTATTGGCTTTTATGAGTCAATCTCATATTTATCTCATTAAAATAGCCATAAAAATGTGCAGCTCATATGGATGTACATAAGATAGGTATGATCTTGAACTAAGTGATATTTCAATATAAACAAAGTAAAACTCTGAGATACTGATAGAGAAATAATAGGGTAATATAGGATTTGAGAGAGGTATAATTATGGTATTTTGAGAAAAAATGAACTTATTAAATGTTAATAGTGAATATTTATCTCTCTTTCATTTAATAATATCTTTTAAAATGATTTATAACCCTTTTAAATTAAAGCTGGTGTTTTCATTTTTTCTTTCCAAGAGACACATAAGAAATGGATCTAATATTACATTGTATTACCCTTGAACAATTGCTGTAGAAATATCCTAATTTCAGATCTTCATTCCTTCTCTCCATCAGTCCCTCCTCTCCACCTCTCCCTTACATGCTGGCCTCCACAAGGAGCATCTGGTCCCAACTTCCCCCAGTCTCTACCATCTGCCTCCATATTCTCCTGGAAATCCTTTTCCTATCACATCCCATCTCCAAATACATTACTTGTCACTAAGCATTGTGTACTAAGACATCCTCAAAAAACACATATTTGAAGTATGTATATATACATGTATACATGTACATATTTGAACTATATATGTGCATGTATATATATAATATATACAACTATGCATCCTAGTATAGTCTCATATATTAGGATCATCTTATGTATGTCTCAGTGGTCCCAAATCAATTAGACTACCTGTCCACCTTGGTTGAGTTCTGTGGAAATTTTATTTTCCCAACTGTTCAAAACTTAAATTTCTTCAACTATGAATCTGTTTTTGATAGACCATTTTGGGCCTCTGAAACATGGACCTACATCACAATTATTCTTCTAAAATGGTTTTGTGACAGTCTCCTTTTAAAACAGACAGGAAGATAGATGAGATAACAAAAAACTATTTATTTGTAGGAATTGATTTTTCAATGATTGGCATCTAAATGCAAAGTAAATACAGTTTCATTTCCTCCCACTGTGGTGAAGCAAATCTGTCAGTCTAAGGTCCCCTAAACCCACTGTCCCTTTCACCATTCTCAAATAAAAGAATGGTTTCCATTAATCAAAGAACAAAGCTTGAAACCTAGCTTCTTGGGCCAATTTATCATGATTTTCTATATAATCTGTAACAAATCTATTAAATTATGTACTCATTCTCTCTAATGATTAATAGAAACATTGGAAACAAATGCCAAGAATTAGAACATTTCTTAGTATTTTCATTATGTTTCTTTTGGCTTTTTCAAACTGTCGAGTGCAGGTAATTTCTCACTTTTAGTAGAGTTCTTAGCCTGGATATTAACACTAGGAGCTAAAATTTAAACTATACTAATAACATTTTAATTCTAAGTTGAATCTACAAAGTTTCAAATTAGAGTATAAAGAGAAAGGAAGAATAATTTGTTGTTTTGTCTGTTTTGTGACAGGTTTTGAAAATTATGTGAAAATGTTAACTTTTTCCACTTTGATGGCTCCTGTCCAATGCCAAAACAAGTAACTTGAATCAGTCATACATCATTATCTTCTTTGAATGGAACCTTCTCAATGTAGCATAAAATGCATTTTTAAGAAAATATTTAATTATGGGAAAGCTAAATATGGTCCANTATTAACTTTTTCCACTTTGATGGCTCCTGTCCAATGCCAAAACAAGTAACTTGAATCAGTCATACATCATTATCTTCTTTGAATGGAACCTTCTCAATGTAGCATAAAATGCATTTTTAAGAAAATATTTAATTATGGGAAAGCTAAATATGGTCCATAATCCATGTGGTAGTGCAGATAAAGGGCTAAGACGTTTCTGTCCAGAGATGTATATAATTCAGTCACCATTCTTCTGCTTATAGTCAGTGACTGAAGTTTTAACAGCCGTCTCATTACAGCTAAACTACAGAAAGGATAAAATAAGAACAAAGGCTTTGGAAGTTTAATGTTTTTGTCTGCCACATGGAATTTTCCAAAATTCATTTGACGTTTAAGCACAATCCAAATATAAACATCCCAATGAAAAGTTCCACTTCAAATATACTAAATAAGGCCAAGAGATAGTTATGAAAAATGAAATGATACCACTAAAGTAACCAGAAAACAGTTCCTATCATCATTTGCTAACAAAAACCTCAATATAAAAAACAGAAATAATACATGGTGAGGAGAAATGTACACCAAGTTCCAGATGTCCTCTTAGTCAAGATAATCTCACTTTCTCTGACTTTTCTGTGTGAAAGTGTACCTATTTCTCTTGCCAAAGTGGGATGATAGAGGTTCCCTACTCAACAGAGAAATCATGTCCCTGCTATGCTAAACAGGATTTAATAAGGTGTTGGGGTGAAATGATCCTTAGATCACTGATGCATTCTGTCATACTACATGCAATCCTGCTACAAAATTACTACTCAAAGAGGGATCTGGGGAGCAGCTTCAACCTGTATCACCTTGGACTTGGTTAGGCATGCAGAATTTTATGCCTATCCTGGATCAGCTGATTCACAGGCTACAGTTTTAACAAGATCCCCAGGTGGTTGGTATTTGCACTAAAGTTTGAGACACACTGCTGTTTTGCAGCATCACCTCCAAATTCCTCCAGGCTTCCTTGAACATCTTCCAGTTACTAGGTAATCACTCTCCAGGGTAGCTTTTTCAGTATTAAACAGCTCCCAAAATAAAGAAGTTATCTCTTAGCTTTTTTAAGGTAAAGACATTCTTCTCTATTACTTCCACCTAGTTAGTCAAAAATCTTTCCCCTTCAAGTCACTCAGAAAATATTCAGTCCCCTTTTTAAATTTTAGAAATGTCTTTTAAATAATTGCAAATAGGACTTGATTCTTATCCTTATCATCTCCAGTTACTTTAACTATGCCTCAAATGTCCTATTTAGTTTTTCTTAAAAATGTTGGAAGCTCTATACTAAAATCCACCATATTTATTTCTATAAAGCATGATTTCCAATATTGAATATGATATTCTAAGTGTAGTTTGACCAATGCAGAATTGAGAAGGATTATCTACTCATTTACTGTACATGTTCCACCTTCAATAATATAGCCTCACAAATGCATATAACTCATACTGATTGTACAGATTCTTAGAATCCTAGTTATGTCTCCTTAACGAAGGGCTTAGCTCCTTCTCTATCACTTATGGCAAATTGATTCTTTTACCCAAAAGTAAGATTGTATGAAAATGGACAAAGACATTGATAGTTACCTGCCTTATTACCTAAAGCAACTACTGTTAACTAAAGTTTTCCTCTCATTTCTTCAAAATTAGACTCAGTACGTCAACTGATTCAATTGAGATGAATTAATGATTTTTGTAAGTTATGAATTTACTATTAATATATCTTCCAGGTTAATGTTCTTTGAAGACAATTCATTATGCCATTATCCTTTATACCTAAGAAATCAAGATTATGATATATTATCCTTTATAACAGTTCTTAATAACTTTGAGTTTAAATGCTCTGGGGATTTATGAATTAAAAAGTATTTTTCCTACAGGCTGATATATAAACATCTTTAGTAAATAAACACAATTTGAAAATACGTGATTTGATTTCCAGACAACTACTTGCTTTTTAATAAAGGACTCTGAAGAACCAATGTGGTAAATAGAATGGTCTCCCAAAGATTGTTGTTTAGTTGCAAAGTCATGTCCAACTCTTTTGAAACCTCATGGATTGTAGCCATCAGGCTCCCTGTGTCCATAGTATTTCTCAGGGAAAAATACTGGAGTGGTTTGCCATTTCCTCCTCCAAGGGATCTTCACGACCTATAGATCAAACTTATCTCTTGTTTTGGCAGGTAGATTCTTTACCAGTGAGCCACCTGGGAGGCTGAAATATCCATACCCATTCCTTGTAACCTGTAAATATGTTTTGTTACATAGCAAAGGAGACTTTTAAGATGTAATTAAGGTTTTCTTACCCCCAAAGGGAGGTTATTCTGGATTTTCTGGGTAGATCCAATCTAATCACACGAGCCCTTGTGAAGAGAGACTTTTCTCTTGCTGGAGGTAGAAGAGACGACACAGAAGGAGAGATGAAAGAGATTCAGAGCGAGAGATTTCAATTCCTTTGTGCTGGCTTGAAAATGAAGAAGGAAGTAAAGGCACACAGGTGGCCAGAGTTGACAGAATCTCCCTGGAAACAGCCAGCAAGCAAACAGGGATATCTGCATGGAGCTGATTTCCAAACAGCCTAAAAGGAATGTTACCCTGCTGCCACCTTGATTTCAGCCTTGTAAAACACATTATGACAGGGATCCTATCTATGTTTTTTTCACAGTGATTTTAAATTTACCAACAGGTAACCTGAACAGAGCATTTGTGCTTTTTTGCCCACAGCTTGATTTTGGGAGTGTTTGATTTGCAAAGAATCGAGAGCTTGCACATTACATCTTTAAAACAAAAGAAGGAAGCAACTGTATTATCTAAATGTATGCTGAAGAGAAATACATAAATGCTGTAGCTGAAAAAATGGCTTAAACAACAGCTCACTATTCTTCCATTATATCTCCAATAAGATACGTTAATTATTTGAAAAAAGTTTATTTAAATAACTTACTGAACCCACATATATAGTGCTATAAGTAATGATCTACACAAAAACACCACAACAGTATTTTGGGGCTCTTTGATGTTTGGATGCCTCATGCCCAAGGACACAGAGCTGATCAACAATAACACTGAAATTTGAACACTGTCAATCCAGTCATTACTTCTGTGTTCTTAATCACTATTTTGTTCAGTGGCACAGAGTATGTGATCAATAAATACTAGATTCTTTTATCTTCTCTTTGATCACATGCCAGGGAAGATATTTAGATTCAGGATGCTTATGAGTTCTTATCCTTGTATTTTAATAAGCCATGGAAACGTCTAACATGCTGATTATGGCATTTAGTTAACTTCTCTGAAAGATGCTATGGTGCATCATTCCATATATATCATAAAATTCTTATTTCATCTTGTATATTAGAAATCATTGCTGTTTTTATTTTTCATTTTAAAGATTTGCTTGGCTTCAAACACCTTTATAATCTTCACTTTTGTGACAGCTCTTTCTCCTGGTTTTCTTTCTACCTGTCTGGCTGGAAAGGGGTCGCTCTAGTCATTTACAACATAGTGATTCACAATTTTTACAGGCTGTACTCCATTTATAGTTATTATAAAATATTGACTATATTCCCCCATCCTGGATCTAATTCTGAGATATGTGGAGAGTTTTGATACTCCTACACCATATTTCCAAAAGTATGAGACTTTACCCAACCTTAAGTCCTTTAGGTTCTGTTCTCTATACCTAGAACACTTTTCTGTTATATATGAATTACCTGCAACATTTGAGTCCTTCAGCTCTCCAAAGACATTTTCTATCACAATGCTATATTTTTTTTATATTCCTTATGTTAGGGGCTTCCCAGGTAGCACTAGTGGTAAAGAACCTGCCTGCCAATGCCAGAGATGTAAGAGACTTGAGAGACAAATGTTTGATCCCAGGGCCAGAAAGATCCCTTGAAGGAAGGGCTTAGCAACCCCCACTCCAATATTCTTGCCGGGAGAATACCATGGACAGAGGAGCCTGGCAGGCTCTAGTCCACGTCACAAAGAGCTGAACACAACTGAAGCGGCTTAGCATACACGGACGCATAGTAAAAAATGCATACAACTTTATTTTATTGCTCACTTGATCATTATTTATCTGCCCAAATAAGAACTGAAGAATCATAAAAGAAAGACCAACGTTGTTTTGTTCATTGAAGTGTTCCTAAAACATACTGCAGTATCCAGGTGTAGTAGAAATAAATGCACTAAATATTTATTAAATAGATTAAATGAGAGGAAATAAACTAACCATGCCCTCACAGTTACTATTATCTTAAAGCTATTTATTATTCTCTCAGTAGGAAATAAGACAAAAGCATGTACAAATGTCCAAATATTCTAGCAAGGAAAAAAAGTGTTATTTGTTTCTTAGACTCCTGCTTAGCAAAGACCAACATGGTCTGTCCCCTCTTCTAGATAAACTGAAAATATCATTTACATGTAAATAAATACGGAATTCCTTCAGGTCACAAGCAAGTGATGTGTAAGTTTATGGGTACTTTCTCCAGCAAAGAATCCATATCTCATTTTATGAGACTGTCAAAGGTTTGAATATGAACATTTAAGTATGTTTTAATTACTGCCTTCTTACATAATGAAAATATATTTATTTTATTGTGGTTTTAGATATATAACTACTTCCAGAATCTACAGGATGATGGCTTAAATAGCTGAACTTTAATTTCCTAGATTAACAATATTTTTATTAAATATCTGCTTTGTACAAATATGGAACAGAGGATAAATAAGGAGACTAATACACATCCAGTGACTTGCAATAGAGGTGTTTGTAATACCAAAAAAAAAAGTTATTTTTAATAGTCTGCTCACAGTGCTGCTGCTCAGTATATATTATTTCTCATAAATAGAGATAATGCTTCACTGTATAGAGTGAACAAGCAACATTTGCTACTTTATGAATTAAGCTTCATTTTTCCCATATGCTTGGAATATCAGAGACTAGACTCTCAGTAATGTTACCAACAAGATACAAATATGATGTTTTATTCATTGTATTATTGAGGCAACTCCAAAATGACCCAGAAATTGACAATGACTTTAATAATCTGTGGCCTTCTCAACTCAATAACTTATCAACTTTGATTGTCCCAGCAGATTTTGTGACTAATTTTAGGAGGTAATCTCAAACAGGATACCATGCAAGCGGATGTATTGTTCCTTCTCCATCACCACCTTTAAGATTAGAGATGCATCTCTTTCTGAACTTGTAATGGGAAGACTGATATATAACTAAATAAAATACAGCACAATTCAAAATTGGGATGTGACTAAGTACTATGAAGGATGAGGGGATAATCTAATTTTAATTATAGCTAAGGGATCCAGGAAGACTGTATTTAGGAAATACATTTAAATCAGTCCATTTATAAGAGACAAATACATACATCAGTCCATTTATAAGAGACAAATGCATGCATACATACTCCAAGGGCTAAACCTTATACACAAAATTTGTGCCTGCAGTCATAATAGGGAATCTGGCATAAGTCTTAGCTTCGCCCTCTGAATAATAAGAAAACTGGGAAATAAATTTTTGAAACTTTTTCTCAAACGATGAAAAATAAGAATTGCAGGGCTTTGATTTCTAAGAGAAAGGAGAGAAGAATGAGGTGAGCCCCTGTGATCAACCCTGGCTTTCTGCCCAAAGATGCTTTCTGAGCCACTGTGCAAGGATGAGGACCTGCCTGAACATGACACAGTGACTTCCCTAGGTTGGCAGGAGTCTATGATATAGAAAGGCAGAAGTGGCCAGATGAGTAGAGCACACAGGTTATTTCCTGGAATATGGAGTTGCTCAGAAGAGTTGCTCCATAAACTTTCACAACCCTACCTTACCCCACCTTTGAATCTGCTGCTGAATATTTTGCACAGGAGGTCAAACTGAGTTTCCCAGAAAAGAAAGAGATGGATCCTCTAACTTGAGAAAGTCATTGGCATAATANTGGAGTTGCTCAGAAGAGTTGCTCCATAAACTTTCACAACCCTACCTTACCCCACCTTTGAATCTGCTGCTGAATATTTTGCACAGGAGGTCAAACTGAGTTTCCCAGAAAAGAAAGAGATGGATCCTCTAACTTGAGAAAGTCATTGGCATAATAAAACATTACAATCCTTACCAAAGGCCTGCCCCCAACCCTAAAAAAGACAAACAAAAATATGTATTTTAACGTTTAATGTTTTTGCATAAACTTATTTTTTGTTATTAATAAATAGAAGGTATATATAACAATTTTAATGTTTCTGTTTGTCTTTTTTAGGGTTGAGGGTAGGTCTTCTGTCACATGAAGCGTGAACTTCCAGATGTTTAAGTTGGTTTTAGAAAAATCAGAGGAATCAGAGATCAAATTGCCAACATCTGCTGGATCATGGAAAGAGCAAGAGAGTTCCAGGAAAACATTTATTTCTGCTTTATTGACTATGTCAAAGCCTTTGACTGTGTGGATCACAATCAACTGTGGAAAATTCTGAAAGAGATGGGAATACCAGACCACGTGACCTGCCTCTTGAGAAACCTATATGCAGGTGAGGAAGCAATAGTTAGAACTGGACATGGAACAACNCACTGTTTCCACTGTTTCCCCATCTATTTCCCATGAAGTGATGAGATCAGATGCCATGATCTTCATTTTTTGAATGTTGATAAAGGTAGATAATTCTGTTATTTGTGACAACATGGATGAACTTGGAGTGCAGTATGATAAGAGAAATAAACTGGTCACAGAAAGACAAACACTGAGTGATTCCACATATATGAAGTTACTAAAATAGTCAAACCTAAGGAAATAGAGAGTAGAAATGCTGGTTTCTAGAGGTGGTTGGGAGGGGGGAAATGGGGAGTTGCTGTTCAATGGGTATAAAGTCTTAGTTATACAAGATTAATAAGTTCTAGAGATCTCCAGTACAACTTTGTGCCTAAGGATTAACAATACTGTAGATGTATTTAATACTTTTTTTTAAGAGACTAGATCTCACATTAAGCATGTTTACCACAATTAAAAAATTATTTCAGTGGGAATAAGTAAGCTTGAAACATAAAGTATTGCTGTTAGAGATCAGTAGAATTACTTGGAAGATGAAACAGTTTTAAAAAAAGAGTCATCAGTGGTTGATTATTCCATACATTGCTATCTAATTCCATCTATCTTTTATGGGACTAGAGAAAAAAGAAATACAAAATCATTTTCTCTTTAGCAACGATGAACTCTGAAGCACCATCTTGGGAGGTGGTCAATAAATGTTTATTTCAAATTATGCCATTATAATAGAAGAAACCAGGCTATGCCATTAGACTGACAGATCCACATTTCTGCTTCATTTGCTGTATCTGTGACTTTGGGCAAATTGTATAATCTGTGTTTTAATTCATTCACAAATCAATTGAGGATAGTAATATATTATTCCATGGATATTCTAAAGTAATATATGAGATCATAAATATGAATCATTAACCACAGTGCCTGGCATTTAGTAGAAAATCAATGTATATCAATTTATTCTCCTCACTATTCTGAATGATTATTTGGGTGTCATGAGAAATTTTATTCATTACAAGCATCACTGCTGCAATATTAATACATAATTAGATTATGGGAGAAAATGATATTAATTGCCTGTCCAGTCAATGGTCATACCATTTTTAGCAACTTTAAGAAATACTTGCAATGGGAATGACTTTGCAATGAAGATAAAGTAAAACAAAACCTTAGTATCCTGGGAATGTGATGATTCTAAGCATAGGTTATTTGCCTTTGATAGAAAACTCTGATGTTTGCTAGGTTTTATTCCAAATTCCTGAGGGAGAGGAGATTGAATTTTTTTCCCAGGAAAATCTCAATTATAGGTCTAGTTATCAGGAAGAGACACATGTCATTAGGATTATTCATTTTTTGCAAGGCTGATACTGAGTATAAGTATGTGTATCTATGGTTCTTTTGCAATAATGCACATTTCATTGAAAAATTCATGCATAATGATAAAATATATGCCCATTAGGAAATAAGTTGCTATGTTAAATTTGTGATGGCGAACTAAACCAAGTTAAACATGGGAAATGTGTTATGATTCTAATTCCTAATATCTCTGATCTGCAGTGAATATCTACAAGTGAGCATTGAAAAGATCCAAATGTGATCATTAGGTAGGTAGAAGTTTAAACTTGTTTTTGGTAAGACTAATATGTAAAATTCAGTGAAGCTTCATGTGACATGAGCTTTAGGTGTGTGTCTCTTACAAAGCTTAAGATTTTACCTTTTCAATTAGGTATCGACATCATAGATCTTTTTCAACATTCTCATAAAGGTCAACAGAAAGCTTTATTTTCAAGCTTATTCGTATCTCTCTTAGCTACTTGCCTTTTGAGTCCTTTCACTTGGTCTTCCACTGTCTTAGTGGTATCTTAACTGGTCCTTTATTCTCTTCAGCTTTCTACCTCTCTCACAGCTGTTGAGTTGAGTTTGCTTTCTTATACTTCTTCTTATGTCTAGTTTCTGCTGAGAAACCTTCCTGCCTACTGTCCAATATAGAGTCAATACTAAAAAGTTTAGGGGCTTTCCCTGGCAGTCTGGTTAGTAAGAATTCACTTGCCAATGCAGGGGACATGGATTCGACCCATTGTCCGGGAAGATCCCACATGACATGGAGCAACTAAGCCCCTGTGACATGACTACTGAAGTCACGTGCCCTAGAGCCCATGCTCTGGAATGAGAGAAACCCCTGCAAGGAGAAGCCTGTGCACCACATCTTGAAATAGCCCACCTAGAGAAATCCTGCAGACAACAACAAAAGGCCTGTGTGCCACAGCTAAGACTCAGCACAGCCACAAAAAAATTTTTTTTAAATGAAAAACTGAAAATTTAGATTTCAAAACCTTAAGGATTTGGCTTCTCCAATCTACTTTCCAGTCTTTTCTCTCACTGACATATGAATCACTGCATATCAGTTTCAACTCATATTTTACTTTTATCCAAAAAATTTATCTAATTACATCAGAGTTTGCCTCTATAAACTCGGTTTCTAATGATTTATAGCTCCCTTTTGACAATCACTTCATTGCACCCAGCATAAAACATTACTCATATCCATGATTTCTAATATTTCAAAGGCAACATGCAAGGAGAAACTTATTTTAAAACTGATTTTTTGTCCTTTCTCACTGGATTGTTGGAGAAAGGACAAAGGCACCACAGAGACTCCTCCTAAGTATTGGGAAGAAACTAAGTAAAATAATTTAATTAGGCATATTTTAATATGTAAAACATAATAAATTAAAATTGTGGGCTTTGGGGGGTAAAGAACTTCAAGTCAGTGCAGAACTAAATTGTTCAATATAACAAATCTATTTTTAAATAGTCATGGTGTTTGGGGGGGTGATAAAAAATATGAAGATGACTAAAAAATAGCTATGAAGTTGATCAGATTATCTAGAGGAACTTTTAGCCTGGCTGGATTCTTGAACCATACTCAGGGACATTCTCGATCAAAGAAAGAAATATTTTCCTCAACATTGCAGCAGACTGGAAATTAAAAGTTAAGAAGTAGTAAGACAGGTATGGATTCATGTCTCTGTAAAGGAACATGCCACATGGACTTGACAACCAGTGATTTCTAAGATCCAGTTTTACATTCTCCTCTGTCCATGGAATTCTCCAGGAAAGAATACTGGAGTGGGTTGCTGTACCCTCCTCCAGAGCAACATAGATGGACCTTCTCCAGGGGATTTTTCCAACCCAGGGATTGAAACTTGGTCTCCCACTTTGCTGGCGGATTGGCTTCCCTGGTGGCTCAGATGGTAAATTAACTTGTCAAAGGAAAATTCCCCGTGAATCTAACAGTATTTAAACTTTTAGGCTGCTTATTATGTACATGGACCTGCTCCAATAAATATTAGTAATATGTGCATATGGTCATGTTTGTAAGATGACTATGAGTAAGATTTTGAAAATAAAAAGTGATAAGATAATTTTAATTAAATTTCTTATTCTTTCAATTCCAACTTCTGCATCATATTTCTCATTCTATTAGTTAAGTATAGAGTAGCCTCAGGTATTTTGGAGATCTAGTTTAAGGAAAGTTGAGTTTGGAGTTGTTCATTTAGTGTAGGTTTAAAGAAGTACATTTAGTTAATCATAATGTTCACATACAGTTATACAAGAATATGTTTAACATGCAACTGAACTCAGGTAGCTCTGTTGATCTCCAGGGATGTTTGGAAGTCTAACAACAATACTTGGCCAAGATAAAGGTGAAATATACTAGTTAATGAATTTTATTCTGATGTTGAAAACACAAAATTACCTTGGAATAACACTCTGTACTGCTTGTCTTCCTTGTTTATCATATACATATGTACTTACATGGCCTAGATTTAGCTATATGACCAGCAGGACATAAGAGCCCCTTCAGTGAACTCATTCATTGATTTCCCTGAAAAATGGTGTCTTTTACATATCTTAGGTGTTCAAGTGTTCTTGCCTGGAGAATCCCAGGGACAGGGGAGCCTGGTGGGCTGCCGTCTGTGGGGTCGCACAGAGTCAGACACGACTGAAGTGACTTAGCAGCAGCAGGTGCTCATAATATAAAAACAATGCATGTTCTATGAGACCCACAAAGGACAAGTAGGGACTATGCCCAGATATCTTAAAAAGTGAAAGTCACTTAGTCATGTCCAGCTCTTTGCAACCCCATAGACTATACATTCCATGGAATTCTCCAGGCCAGAATACAGGAGTGGGTAGCCTTTCCTTTCTCCAGGGGATTTTTCCCAACCCAGGGATTGAACCCAGGTCTACCTGCATTGTGGGCAGATTCTTTACCTACTGAGCCACAAGGGAAGACCAAGAATACTGGAGTGGGTAGCCTATCCCTTCTCCAGCAGGTCTTCCCAACCCAGGAATCAAACTGGGGTCTCCTGCATTGCAGGCGGATTCTTCAGCAGTTGAGCCACCAGGGAAGCCCTAGCTCCGACGGAAGCCCTAACTGCTAAACACTGCTTGTACTCTTTCTACTGCTAGTTTCTTTTCCCTTTCTTAAATTCTCACATGTGTATGCCCTACAAAGTCCCAAGAATCCTTTCAATTATTTAACTCAGTGTCATAACTTGTTACCTTAGTTATGACAAAACATATGTGAACTGGAATAACACCTGATAGTTTAATAACCAACCACTGTGTTGAAACATTTCTTTGTTAAAAAAAAATGCAAGGCCAGATGTTACTACAGTGCCAGTATGCCCTACATCATCTGTGTTTAGCACCAAATATGAGTAGTAAAAATAATACAAGATTTGAAAATTAAAGAGTAAAGAGCTACCCTACGTAAATTCTTATGGTCATCAGACTTGTAAAATTTTAAGTGGAAAATTCAGTTCTCATCAATGCTTAATTGAAAAGGTACTTCATTCTTGTCAGACTTACTCTTGATTCACTGTATACAATTACATATGAATCATATAATGTTGATAAAATATATCAAAATGTTGGCATTTGTGGAGGAGAAACTTTCAGAAATACTGTAGAAAGTAAGAATATTTAGCAGTGATATCGCATTATATTAAACTCTCAATAGCAAAGGTTCATTTTCTTCAACCTAAAGAGATTAAAAACAAACATCTTATATTCTTTGTGTGTATAATATATGTTATTATATATACTGTACAAATTAAGCCCATGGTCGTCTTAACAGAGAAAAAACATTTGTCAAAATACAGCACACTTCATTGATTAAAATACTCAAAAATTAGTAATAATAGGGAATTTCCTTAATATTAAAAAAAAAAGTATTTATGAAAAACACACAGCTAACAACATGTTTGATGGTGAAAGACTGAATAACCACAACCTAAGATTAAACACAAAGCAAAGATATCTGCTTCCATCACTTCTATTCGACAATACACTAGAGGGTCAAAGCAATACAATTTAAACAGGAAAGGATGGAACACAATTATCTCCATTCACAACGGCTTGATATTTTCTAAGAGAAATCTTAGTACAAACACACAAACTAGACCTATTAAGTTTCAGTACACTGCTTGCAACAGAAGAATATAAATATGAAAAATTGAATTTCTATACACTAGCAATTTAAAATAAAAACTGAAATTAAAAATTCCATTTTTGATTGCATTAAAGAGCTTCCCTGGTGGCTCAGAGGTTAAAGCGTCTGCCTGCAAGGTGGGAGACCTGGGTTCAATACCTGGGTGGGGAAGATCCCCCGGAGAAGGAAATGTCAACCCACTCCAGTATTCTTGCTTGGAGAATCCCATGGAGGGAGGAGCCTGGTAGGTTATAGTCCATGGGGTTGCAAAGAGTCGGACACGACTGAGTGACTTCACTTCAAAGAACAAATATTTAAGAATAAATTTAATTAAGGAGAATAATTATACACTGAAAATAAAAAATACTGTTGAAATAAATTCATCTTTGTTTACTTCAGTCTTTTATTTATAAATATTTATATGAAATGGAATCTACTAGCAAATTTTCTCCCACTTTTTCTATTATTCATTTTGCATAAGACTGTTGTGAAATAAAATAAGACTACAACATGGATTAATTCGAGGTTAATATTATAGGCAACTAAAGATTACTACTATAAGGAAATTATCTTACTGAATTAATCAAATAGTTACTACATTTCTCATAAAAATTCAAGAGTTAAAGGGTTAAGGGTTTCTGCAGTCCTTGATAAAAAATAACATGCCTTGATCCTAAGCCAAACATTTTTCTTTGCAAATGTGAAATTGCAGAACACAGTTTCCCAGTTTTTCTTACTCTTATGTATCTACTTGAGAAAACAGATCAATTATAACTAACCTCAGGGAATTATTTTGCTTTGGCCTACATCACACTTCTGTTTCGTAGTATTCTTTTCTCATGATCATCCTAATGCTTGTAACATACAAAATATCTGCTTACTCCCAGAAGTCAGGATATGCTCATTTCAAATTGATCCTCTTACTCAAGCAGCCAAGAACTTTTTTTCCCTTTTTCATCTGTTTTTTAGGGGTTTCACTTTAGGACTTTAAACAAAGAGGATGGTAGAGTATATCTTTTCATTTTAATTATCACAAAAGTGGAAAATTTTAAAAAGAAACAACTTTGGAGGGCAAAGATCTTTTTAAGGTTAAATGTATGGTGCTTAATATATTCTTGTTGCTGTGAGAGTTAATCTTAACCAAAAAAATTTATTTATTACTTAACATATAAAAACTTAGTGTATATCATGAGGGTGGTAATGAAGCAACACTAGTAAAATACTTCTGCTATAGTAAACTACATCCTTGATCTGGCTACATGATGTTTATTTCAGGAAGATGTACTTTTACCTGTATGCTATAAACACATTCACCACATTTATTAGAATTTACACAACACTGCATGTTGCCTAATTGTCATTATATAATTGGTCTACTGTTACATCTTTGTCCCCTCATCAGTCAGAAAACATCATTCTCTTTTCTCTTGCTTTATGTTCTTCCCAGAGAATACTAGAATTTTAGTCTTTCTGGTATATTACAATCCAAACACTTAAATTCCATGCTCGCATGAAAATAGGAGGAGAGCCACATACATTGCTATTTTTTTTTAAGTCTCTATAGGGATTAGGACTTTGATTAACTAGGCAGTCTCAGGGACCATTAAAACTCTGATCTGAAATCCCTCCAATTACAATTATTCTTTACTACGTTTATGTTTAGAGGCTAAACAGTGTCCATGCCTCCTCAATTAAGAATCGCTGTTTGGACAGCAACATGTAAGAGAATGAAATTATAACACTTCCTAACACCATACATAAAGATAAACTCAAAATGGATTAAAGGCCTAAATGTAAGACCAGAAACTACAAAACTCTTAGAGGAAAACATTGGCAGAATACTCTGTGACATAAATCATAGCAAGATCCTCTGTGACTCACCTTGAGAGTAATGGAAATAAAAACAAAAATAAACAAGTGGGACCTAATTAAACCTAAAAGCTTTGCACAGCAAAGTAAACTATAAACAAGGTGAAAAGACAACTCTCAGAATGGGCAAAAATAATAGCAAATGAAATAACTGACAAAGGATTAAGTTTCAAAAATATACAAGCAGCTCATACAAATCAATATCAGGAAAAGAAACAATCCAATCAAAAGTGGGGAAAAGACTGAAACAAGCATTTCTCCAAAGACATACAGATGGCTAATAAACACATGGACAGATGCTCAACACGGCTGATTACTAAGGAAATGCAAATCAGAACTACAATTAGATATCCCCTCACACTGGTCAGAATGGTCATCATCAAAAAATCTACAAACAATAAATGCTGCAGAGGGTGTGGAGAGAAGGGAACCCTCCTGTACTGTTGGTTGGAATGCAAATTGACACAGCCACTATGCAGAAGACTATAGAGATTCCTTTAAAAACTAGGAATAAAACCACCATATGATCCAGCAATCCAAGTCAGAAAGAGAAAAACAAATATCTCATGCTAATGCATATATATGGAATCTAGAAAGACGTCACCGACGAACCTATTTACAGAGCAGAAATGGAGACAAAGACACTGAGAACAGACTTATGGATATGGCTGTCAGGGGGAAGGAGTGGGTGGGAGGTATGGTAACATGGAAATATACACTATCATATGTAAAATAGATAGCCAATGGCAATTTGCTGTATGATTCAGGGAACTCAAACTAGGCCTCAGTAACAACCTAGGAGGTGGGATGGGGAGGGAAGTGAGAGGGATGTTCAAGTGGGAGGGGACATGGGTAAAACTATGGCTGATTTATGTTGATGTTTGGTAGAAACCAGCACGACACTGTAAAACAAATATCCTTCAATTAGCAATAAATAAATTTTAAAAAGAATCACTGTTTTTGAGGTGCCTAGTGTGGTAGTGGTTATGGGGTGGTGGTGTTGTGGTGGTCTAGAAAGTTTATTCTCTATGTCTGCACATAAGAACTATCTTGGGTAGGTTTTGTACTTAAATTCTGACTACATCAGACATGGCTGATTCTAGGTGTCTAAAGTTAAGGCTTGGGAATCTCTTTGTTTTAAAGCCTCTACAAGAATTTTTGTGAAACAAGTGTGTAAACTAGCATTTAAGGGAAAAATTATCTGGATCCCACTAAATCTATTGTCTCTGATCAGTTTACTAAGTACATTTTATTGTACTTTTATTTATTTTATTTTACTTTTATTATTTTCATTGTATTTTTTACATTGTATTTTTTTATTTTTTTAATTAATTTTTTTACTTTATTCTACTTTACAATACTGTATGGTTTTACCATACATCGACATGAATCCACCACAGGTGTACATGAGCTCTCAGTCCTGAATCCCCCTCCCACCTCCTACCCCACACTGTCTCTCTGAATCATCCCCGTACACCAGCCCCAAGCATCTTCCATCTGTACATACTAAGTACATTTTATTGTACATTTCAAAAGAACTGTGTACTCTGCTTCTTAGGAGTAAAAATTCACTTATAGCCTTTACCCTGAAATACTTTCTAGCTAATCATAAGTAAAATAAAAGAAAGACAAAGCAAAGACTGCCTCATCCTTTGCATTATTTTCTTTTTTATAATTTTTGTGAATAAACTAGTCTTTTTCAGGATCAAGTTATAAAGTCAATATTAACTAATATTAAAAGTGAAAGAGATGATACAGTTTTTAACAAGGTCTGCCCAGAATAATTTATACATCAGCAATCCAAACAGACTATATGACTTTTCCAAAGTCAGAGTCCTTCTTGACTTCAGAATCAGAACTTAATCTCTTTTGAATATTAGTTTAACAAACCTCTTATCAATGCCATTAATTAAAGAATAACCTATAATTAAAGAATTATAGGATTTATCTCTTGAGATTTTTCTATGATATCAAAAATCCAATACTTCTTTTCAAAATATAATTGACACAAATATCCTATCCACAAGAAATAGAGCAGTTTGGAAATTCAACAAATCTGTGATTTGAGGTTTCAACCTTCACTATTTACTTAAGTAAGTTTTCTTCCCACATCCCTCCTGGCACAGTGTCTTCAGGCTCATCCACTCTTTATTTTTAAAGCTCTACTATAATTTATTAACACTTTTATCAAGTAACTGAACATTATCTTATGTCATTCTTCACCCTTCTGAAATGACTTGCCATTTTTAGCAAGTATTTATAAGAAATATAAGCTTCTCAAAAGTGGTTCATTATATGGAAAACATACCTATTTTGCTTTTTTTATGTTCTTTTAAAACAAATTTACTGAGTAGTACCAAAAAGAATAATTCACACCAATTACCATACTATAGTTTCAAGAAATGGCAAAATGCTTTAGTGATCCATATGTATCATGTTGATAGAAATATCTAATATTTGTTCCCACAGTCATCTTATGAAATTTGTATTTTCATAGTAAAGGTTCTCTAGACTATAAATTCTGACAAATGATTGCTCCTCCTCTACAGAGCCTCATAAGTCATAGAGGTGTTGATAGCACTGGGTAACTGGCAGTATTTGAAAACAATTTTCACACATTTGGCATTTATAGCAGACAAACTGCCCCATGAGCACTGTATCTGGGACTGTTCCTAAAAAGATAATTTGATAATTTTACTTTTAATATTCCTTGGGAAATTAGAACCTAGTCAATAATAATTACTTTTTATCTAAGTCACACTAAATGGATTATTTATAGCAAATTAAGTATGTTGCAGCTTGGAACAGATGGAAAAAATCTAACAAATATTTCACTGGAAGAGAATAAATTGACCCTAACATGGGTTCATGAGACACAAGGGAAATTTCAGGGAGTTGATTCTGTGTATGTGAACAAAACACATTTATATTATGATGACATATTTATAACTTATGAATATATATTCCTACTGCTAGTGTTATTAAAAAACAATAGATATGTATTTTATGAGAAAAATAGTTGCTTGGAAAAGGGTATTTGTATTCAACCAAATCTTAAAGGTGGAAGTTGACCCATGTATTGAAAAATCTTCTGTTGGCCTCTCTAAATAAATACTAACCTTTTTTTTTTTTTTTTTCTGTACTCTGTACCCAGGACTGTTGAACAGTACACAGATATCAGTGACACCCTGGCTGTTTGGGTTTGACCAATGGAGAACACTAACAACATATAGAAAAGAGAAAGAACTAAGGACAGCATATGTGTTTCTCCAGGTTCCTTCCTGCAGGGCTGCTTGGGAAATCTTGATCATCCTTTGAGCAAAAATCAGAGACCCTTCAAGATGGTTTTATCCACAAAGATCTGTCTGTCTCCATGTTCACATAATTGCTGCCTGCCTTTACCATGGGGTTATGACCATGACCTGCTTGTTAGAATCCCCTTTGTACCTCACTGTAGCTGGTAGCTTATCTATAACTCACCCACTCCTCTGGAAGTTGTTCCTTTATCATGCATTTTCCATGAATTACCCAATTTTGAGTATGCCATGTGTTTCTTATCATGACAGTGAATGATACAAACTATGTCCTTTGCTTTGTTTAATCACTAAATGGAGCTCATTATGTTATTCATTTTTCTGCCCTTTCTTCCCACAACTATTCCTTTAATTTCCCCTGTCCTACTGCTCCAGTGAGTGTCCCTGGTGGCTCAGACAGTAAAGCGTATACATGATGTCAAAGTCTGAAACTGGCGTCCTTACATTTTTTCATATCTTTTGTCTTCCATCTGATACTTACAATTGATATAACTTTTTGTTTGTTTGTTTGCTTAGGGAGATTTCTCATCTTGGAACAGCTTTACTCCTAGCTTTCCAGGAAAATTTCTATTTCCATTTAAAATACAAACTCAGATAAAATGCCTTCCAGTGAGGTGACCCTGAAGCAGTCACCCATGCCTAGTGTAACTATTGATATTGAGTCCCATCCTGGTTCAGAACCCCATTCTTGCTTCTATCTGTTTGGGGTTGTATTTTATTTGTTTGCACAGCATACTTCCTCAACCAGACACAGAGCTCTTCAAGGCAAAAAATGCTTGTTCACTTCCTATCTCAGAGGTTTATCAAAGTACTTGAGAAAGTGCCTGATGAATGTTTTAAAATTAGAGTTACTTCAGTATCTTGTTTACTTGCTTTTCATGCAACATACTCAAGCTGTCAAAATTCATAGGCCCTAACTTCCAAGGCTAAGGACTTGTACTTTCTACCTTAGGGAAGTGATGAGATGGGGAGGAGGTTTACAAAAGAAACATATGAACATAAGCGGGACAGATTCTTCCAAACTCTCCAAATATGACAAAATCTAGTGCTGTAAGTAATGTTATGGACAATTCTTGCAAATCTCTTTCTAACTTCATCATTTCAACATCACTAAATCAGTTTGGTCTCAAAATTCTGGTACTTCAAATGATGAATTACATGTATGAATTATTTGCACTCAACAGTATAGACTTGCTTCCTTGATGGTGTAAAGAACACACCTGCCAATGCAGGAGATGTGGGTTCGGTCCATGGGTTGGAACAATCCCCTGAGGTAGTAAATGGCAACCCACTCCAGTATTCTTGCCTGGGAAATACCAAGGATAGAGGAGCCTGGTGGGCTACAGCTCATAGGGCCCCAAGGGAGTCAGATATGACTCAGCAATTAAACAAAAGACAACAACAGTACAGACAATACCTGGTCACAGCTTCCTAGTGAGTTCTCCAGGTTCTACTTTGCATAATATTTTCCTCAAATAATACCGGCTAAGTTGGTGTCATAGTTTAACAGCATGATTTACTTTGGCAATACATATTCTCCTTTGATGCTCTGTTCTCGCAGGCTCTATTTGGATGACATACTCATGGGAAATGGAACATCTTACAGACTTAACAGCCCTTTTGTAGTTTTTAAATACAATAGTAATAGGAGTGTTATCACACAGTCGTGTTCAACTCTGTGACCTCACAGAATGTAGCCCACCAGGCTCCTTTTCTATGGGATTCTCCAGGCAAGAATTCTGGAGTGGTTGCCATTCTCTTAAGGCTTCTAAATATTATTCTCTATGAAAAAGAACCAGAGCTCTTTGGAGAAATGGTTGGTCTTCAGCCACAGACATGGAAAGTGTAAAATGAATCTAAAACATTTTGTTGTGTCAGAAAAATAACTGCTCAAAGAATAATATGAATTTATCCAAGAGTCTCAGGAGCCAGCTTAACAGAGTTCCTGTGGCCACATCTACAAAAGTTGGGCATCAAAATAAATAACAATAGTCATAGATTATAATCCACTGATAGCCAGAATCCATGAGCCATACTGGTAATCAACCAATCGATCAATGAGAAAAAGTTCTTCTTACAGAAGAATGGCAGCTAATAAATATAGAAGAAATGGTAGAATCAGAAAAATCACTATGTGATTTTTATCCTCCAGACATTTATTTTCTATGTCATCTTTCGTGTCCTTCCGCTAGTGTGACCTGGACCATCTTCCATCAGAAGGCAGGGTCCCTACCCCCTCCTTTTGAAACTGAGAGTGTTCAGCCTAGAGAGATTTGACCCAGGATAGCCAAAATGATAATAAAAGAGTTTTAAAAAGGAATTTGACCTCAGTCTAAGAAATATAGACTCCTGGAGTTCAAATCAGAAAAAGGTGTTTTGTGAACAGGAGCTTCTGCTACAGATTTCCTGAAACAGCAAGCCCCCCTCCCACTGTACACCTTGATTTTGTTTATAAGAATTCAACTAACACAGGTTAGAAGATCAGCACGTCAGGGCCCCTCAGGAAGTCCCAGAAGGTGTGTGTGAAACCAGCTTTCCCTTCTCTGCCAGCAGCAACCTGTCCCAGGGATCGAACCTGGGTCTCTTGCATTGCAGGCAGATTCTTTACCGCCTGAAATGGATGAAAGTCTCTTAAATAAATAGTTCTAAATTTTAAAAAGTGCTATACCTGTAACAACTGAAGCAAATAATTTACACCTGACAAATTTGCATGGGGGATTCCAGAGTCACAGGCCTGTCTAAATAGCCCCAAATCATCCTGTCTAAACTGAGATAGCAATAATCTCTGTCCACCTACCCTCACCAGGCACCATTTTTATTCCCAGAACTATGCATTTTAATGTTGGCTTAAGAGTGGAACATGGTTTAGAAACTAAACACATCCTTTATCCTTCTCAGATCAGTTCAGTCACTCACTCATGTGCAATTCTTTGTAACCCCATGGAATGCAGCCTGCAAGGCCTCCCTGTCCATCACCAGCTCTGGGAATTTATCCAAACTCATGTCCATCAAGTCAGTGATGCCATCCAATCATCTCATCCTCTGTTGTCTCTTTCTTTCTTGCTTTCAATCTTTCCCAGCATCAAGGTCTTTTCAAATGAGTCAGTTCTTCACATCAGGTGGCCAAAGTATTGGAGTTTCAGCTTCAGCATCAGTGCTTCCAATGAATACCCAGGGCTGATCTCCTTTAGGAAGGACTGGTTGGATCTCCTTGCAGTCCAAGGGACTCTCAAGAATCTTCTCCAAAATCACAGTTCAAAAGCATCAATTCTTCAGCTCTCAGCTTTCTTTGTGATCCAACTCTCATTTCCCTACATGACTAATGGAAAAACCATAGCTTTGACTAGACGGACCTTTGTTGGCAAAGTAATGTCTCTGCTTTTGAATATGCTGTCTAGGTTGGTCATAACTTTCCTTCCAGGTAGTAAGCGTCTTTTAATTTCACGGCTGCAGTCANTCTCTTAATTTTTTTTTTTTGGGGGGGTGAAGTAATGTATATTAAGAAAATCATTATTTTCAAAATTCTAGTTTCTTCTTTGATTCTTCCCTCTGTTCTATCAATATCCAATCAAGTCCACTCTTAAACTACTATTTATACTGTCCACCCTTTTTCTTTCTATTCTCTCTGCCACCATTTTTATTAATGATTACATTCTGAGAACTATTGGAATAGCCTCCTACTTAGTTTCATTGCCTTTCATTGCCTCCCTACTTAGTTTCATTCCTTCTGCTCCAATCTCTACGTATGTCTCTCCCAGATGAACTGCCTTAAACTTTGACTTAATCATGCTTGAGTCACATCTCCAGTTGCTATCTGTTGCTATTAGCTTAAATTGTACATTTTTTGGCTTTTACATTCAAGGCCTTCCCTAGCTGTCCCCAACCTTTCTCGCGTTATTCTCTCTTTAAACTCTCTACATGATCTCCAGTTAGATAGCCCCACTTATTATTCAAACATCTCTAGAGTTCTTCCTATTCTTCAACCATTCTCATCCTATTATCCTCCAAAAACATGCCTTTCTACATTCAAATTGCATTCATTTATCAAATCACTGGAGAATGTCCACCTTCTTTTAGAATGTTTTCCAGATAACTCCAGGGTACATGGGTCCACCTGTCTCCAAGTTCATTAGTACCTAGAACAGTGCCAAGCTCACTGTAGGTGCTTAGAAAATTTTTGTCCAGTGAATTACTGAACACGTAGCTGAAATCATGCTCTGTCGTATGGTAGCTTTTATTTTTTTTAATTTTATCTATGCTATTAACTCTTGGGTCCCTTTCCAACTGGATCTTTGAGGTCTGAGATCACAGACTCCTATTCAGCTCCTCATACACAGGAAGCAATGCCTCTTGTCTGAAAGACAATCCCTCATGCTTTAACCAAGTGAGCCTAATGTCACACTGTATTATTGATAAACTTACACTCACTGATTTGCTTTATGGCTCAGGATTTAACAACTACTACACACATAACAGCAACCCACTCCAGTGCTCTTGCCTGGAAAATCCCACAGACAGAGGAGCCTGGTAGGCTACCAGTCCATGGGCTCACAAAGAGTCGGACACAACTGAGAGATTTCACTTTCACACACATAACAACTGACCCTACAGAGAGGAGACACTGGAGATTCAAAGTATATGCCTCCTTTTTCTTCAGTTAATATTTCACCATCATTTATATACTGTGAAAACAAATTACCAATCTGAGCAATTTCTTATTCAAATTCTAGCTGCAATTTTTTCTAACTTTTCTGATCCTCATGAAATAATCCCCTAATATTACGGTATGCCAAAAATGTAATGACAACAAGCTAGGCATAGAAACTAGTATATATAAAAAAAAAAAAAAGACATACCAACCAATGTCACTTCTTCTCAATACTATGTGAGTATTGTCAGTTAATAAGTGTCATGGAAATTCAGGGGAAGTATAAATTAATGAAGGCTAGGGCATTACAGGAAGATACTTGAAATTCTCTTCAACAACAGTGTAATAATTATTGAGTCTAGGTACCTGTAAATCTGGTTTATATGGTCCCTACCTGCTATAAATATGTAATCTGTGATTTAACTTTAATAGCTTTACCTATGTTTTTAAGAGAAAGATAAGTAGATGATATTGACAATTTTCTCTTTAATCCCTTGGACATGGCTTTAACCCTATCACAAAGAGGCCTTCCCAACTACTGTCACCAAAACAGCAACACACACTACCTCTTTTCTACATTATAGTGTTCTGTCTCATTTCTTACTAATCCATGTGAATAGTTATTGTCCTATGTCAAGAGTCACTAAAATATAACCCATAAAACAAATGAACCTCATTCTACTTGTATAAATAAAGTTTTATTGGAACGCCATCATGTTCACTCATTACATATTGGCTAAGGCTGCTTTTGGGCCAACACAACAGAGTTGAGTAGCTGTGACAGAAACCGTATGGCCCCCAAAGCCTAAAATATTTATATCTGGCTTTTTACGATCTTACCCTTGGCTGATAAGTTTCTTGTCCATTTCCTCACTCTCAGAACATGAAAAGAGAGTTTTTGTTTACTGCTTTAACTGTGACATTTGTACCTGGGACCTAATAGGTGGTTCATTGCTGTTGCTGACCATTCTTGGGGATATTAACAGGAGGAGGTCAATAGAGTTAACATAGATCCATGTGAATTCAGCTGTGCATCTGGAATCACTGCTTTCTGGGTGTGCATGTAATAAACGCATATAAAGAAATGTGTAAATGGCCAAAGAATACTCTAGGGAGGACTCTTGGCCCAAAGAACAGCTTTCATAGACAATCCCTTGGTCTCACTGCTGGGCTTACTGGGGGTAGGGCACTGTATGTTTTATAGCACTGCTATGCTAAATGAAGCATGCACTAAATCACCAAGCAGGCCTGGAGCCGAGAATCTGGGTAACATCTGGAGAGTAAGAGCTGAGGGTAACAAATTCCTAAACAAACTTGTTGATAAGAACACCAGCCTGTACCTTTTTATTCATTTATTGTATTCTTGTCAATTGATATTACTCAGAGATTTTAAAGAAAAAAAAAAAAAAACCCACAACAGTTATGAAAACACCAATTTCCCAAGAGTCTCTTTTAGTTTCTAGATATAGCTTAGAATTTTATTCTATGTAAACTTCTCACCAAAGAAACTTTATTAACAAGTGGGAATTCTGACCTACTGAAATGCAGCCAATTCCTCTACGCTAGGCAGACGTGTCAGAATAAGCCAATGTCAACATGTCAACTTTCCAATATTCTGTTTAAGGTACAAAGATGAACTTAATAGTGCCTCAGTGTTAAAGAACTACATAGCTAGATAGAGAACTTTGTCTGGAAGGTCATAATATGTATTATATCTGGAAATTTTATCAGACAGGTCTCCAGGTTGAGCTGACACTGTCATGACCCATACACTCCCTAAGCCAATATGGTTGGATGTATTCCACTAATTTTATATCATTTCAGTTCATTGTCCACACTGTAGCCTAAGTGATTTAAAATATAATCTAGTCCTATCTCCCCCTTTCTAAAAATCCCCCAGAATCTCTACATTTCCTTCGGAAGAAAGCCAAAGCTTTCATAATACCATGTAGGCTGAGATGGCTCTGTGTGCCTGCTCACATGTCTCACCTAGCCACAAGCCTCTCATCTCTCCCTCCTCCCCTTGTCCTCTGCTCTGAAGGCCGCATTTCTAAGAATTTTGGTAATGTCTTATTCTCTCTAGCATCCCCTTCATCACTTTCTATTTTCTCCCTATCTCTTTTCTCTGGTGCTTCTGAGCCCCTGTGCATGCTGTTTCCTTTCTAATTCTGATTGAAACACTTTCCCTTCCTTTTTTTTGTCTAACCTTTGCTTATTATTTGAGTCTAATCTCAGACTTTTCTTTCTCCTGATAGCTTTTCTGGATTTCTGAAGTCCAGATTAAATAGAAAAACCCTGTGGTAAATAATGTACTATTGGGAACACCACTTCCATATCTAACTCCCTAAAATGTATCACATGAAAGATTCATGAAAGGTAGAGCTCTAACTTAACGGTGATGTCTCCCCCAACGTGATCTATATTCTTCAAATCAATAGATTAAGTACAGCTTTAAGTATTCTCCCAACTCTCCCAAGCAATTATTTGTCTCTTAGATAAATCTATAATTGTGTCACTATCAAAAAAAATTACAGGAATTGTTCTTTTAAAATATAGCAAAAGTGCTCTGTTTAAAATGACAAATTATAGAGACTTCCCTGGCAGTCCAGTGGTTAAAACTGCACCTTCCAATGCAGGGACTGTGGGTTTGATCCCTGGTCAAGAAGAGAAGAACCCACATAGCCAAAACCGAAATGTAAAACGGAAATGATATTGCAACAATTCAATGAAAAAAACTTTTAAAATGATCAACATAAAAAAATTAAATAAAGAAAATGGCACACTAAATGTATCTTAATTAAAGACGTAAGGTTTGTTTTGAAAACCCTTCACTTTAAGGAAATCAAAGAGGATGAAGGCAAGCCACTTGTAATAAATAGCTCCAATGTCTAGGAATACAAGAAAACACCTGTTTTTCTGGAGACATACTTGTAATAGAGAAAATAGGATTGGAGATAATGATATGAAGTTGCATTAAAATAAAAATGGAGCATTCATGTGTTTAACAAGAAATGTCTGGGCAGCAAACACTGGGTGGAGGCATATTAAGCACATCAGCACCTCCCTCACTAGCTCTGGTTATCCAGATTTTGCTAAAATTTAAGTGCTATAACCTAAAATGATGCTTGCCACATTTTTCGTAATCTGCTATGGGTAGAGGGTCAAAAACGTGGTATCTTGGGAGTAAAGAAAATCAATCTAAGAAGTGCCAATAATAGGAAGCAGGAAAGGTGATTTTGCTTCAGAGAGAACAATAATTTACAGGTGCCTAATGCAGGGCCTGTACAGACCCAGCAAGATCTGAAGGTGGTGCAGATATGAGACTGAGATCAAGGTATGGCATTAGGTATAAAGAGCAAAGATGACTAGAGCATAAGTCCCACGTGTGGAAAGGGGTCAGAATGAGGCAAAGAGAACGGAAAACCGGGAAAAGAATCCGATGATGAGACTCGGAAATGAAAATAGTTTGGCAAGCTTCCCTAGCAAGAGTTGGAAGGGCCACAGGGCTGAGATTCTGCAGGGAATAGTGTGAGAGCAAAATGGGACCTCAAGCAGTGACTGCAGCACCCAGGAGGAGGAAGAACTAGGAGCTTGGCATCTGTTGGCCTCCTGGTATTTCAACCCTGGGGTCCAAGCTTTCTAAACTGTGCTTGTCACAGCCTAGCAAGCTCTTCCTGTTCTCTCAGAACTGCCTGTGTTCAAGGGTGAAAGAACAGATAACTCCCAAGAGGGTCTGTACCCACCAAATGTAAAGCTCAGCTGCAAACGTTTGCTTTGGGCACTAGAGAGTCTCTTGAGAAAGCTATATGCAGGTCAGGAAGCAACAGTTAGAACTGCACATGGAACAACAGACTGGTTCCAAATAGGAAAAGGACTGTATATTGTCACCCTGCTTATATAACTTCTATGCAGAGTACATCATGAGAAACGCTGGGGTGGAGGAAGCACACGCTGGAATCAAGCTTGCCAGGAGAAATATCAATAACCTCAGATATGCAAATGACACCACCCTTGTGGCAGAAAGTGAAGAGGAACGAAAAAGCCTCTTGATGAAACTGAAAGTGGAGAGTGAAAACGCTGGCTTAAAGCTCAACATTCAGAAAATGAAGATCATGGCATCTGGTCCCATNCTGGAATCAAGATTGCTGGGAGAAATATCAATAATCTCAGATATGCAGATGACACCACCCTTATGGCAGAAAGTGAAGAAGAACTAAAGAGCCTCTTGATGAAAGTGAAAGAGGAGAGTGAAAAAGTTGGCTTGAAGCTCAACATTCCGAAAACAAAGATCATGGCATCTGGTCCCATCACTTCATGGCAGATAGATGGGGAAACCAGAAACAGAGATGGCTTTATTTTGGGGGGCTCCAAAATCATTGCAGATGGTGACTGCAGCCGTGAAATTAAAAGACGCTTACTACCTGGAAGGAAAGTTATGACCAACCTAGACAGCATATTCAAAAGCAGAGACATTACTTTGCCAACAATGGTTCATCTAGTCAAAGCTATGGTTTATCCATTAGTCATGTAGGGAAGTGAGAGTTGGACCACAAAGAAAGCTGAGCGCTGAAGAATTGATGCCTTTTTTTTTTTTTTAATTTACAATATTGTATTGGTTTTGCCACATATCAACATAAATCCACCAAGGGTGTACATGTGTTCCCAATTCCAAACCCCCTTCCCACCTCTCCGGCCCCCCAAACCCCCAACACCATCCCTCCGGGTCATCCCAGGGCACCAGTCCCAAGCATCCTGCACCCTTCATTGAACCTAGACTGGCGATTCATTCTTTATATGATATTATACACGTTTCGATGCCATTCTCCCAAATCATCTCACCCTCTCCTTCTCCCACAGAGTCCAAAAGACTGTTCTATACATCTGTGTCTCTTTTGCTGTTTCGCATACAGGGTTATCATTACCATCTGTCTAAATTCCATATATATATTGGTGTTTTTCTTTCTGGCTTACTTCACTCTGTATAATCGGCTCCAGTTTCATCCACCTCATTAGAACNAGACTCCTATATCCAGTTATTTATTCAACAAATCAACTTGAATGTGTAATAGCCACCTGAATCTTAACACTTTCAAAACTGAACTCTTAATCTCCCTAATTCTACAATGCACTTGATCTTCTCTGCTCACATAATGGCATCTCCTTCCTTTCAGTTGCTTAGGCCAAAGCTTTTAAAATCACTTTTAACTACTCTCTTCCCCTTGCCCCCTCTAAGTTACTACATCAGTCCACCAGTGACATTTTTACCACCAAGATATGTCTATAAATTTTCACATTTACAGCTAACATTTCATACTAACCACCATCATCTTCATCTTGCTTACTCCATGAGCCTCCCAATTTACCTTTTAAGGTGTGTGTATTTCTCAAAAGAATAAAGAGAATGATCCTCAAAGCCCACTATACCACTCGGAATAAACGTCAAAGTCATTACCAAAAGGCCCACAAAACACTGTCCTCTGGCTCTTGGTTAACTTTCTGAGCTCTTCTCCTAAGCTCCTTCTGGCCCATTCTACCCAAACCACATTCTCCCTTCCTGTGCCTCAACATACTACTCATGTCACTACTCAAAGCATTTTTCAGTTTTATTTTTTTTCTCCCACTTGAAATGCTCTCTCCCCAGATATCTGCTTGTCTTACTACCTAAGCCTAGGATTTTATTCCAATATCATCTGCTTAGCAGAGATTTTCCTGACTACTCTATTTAAAATTGGAAGCTCTACTCCTCAAATTCTAGTATTTTCCTAATTTGTTGTTCTACATAACACCTAAAACTCTCTGGGAAAACATTTATTTCACTTATTTAGTTCTTGATCTGTCTCACTTTCCTGGAATCTTGTGACTCGCAGTGTTGTTTCTGATGGACAGCAGCACTGTAACTCCTTGGGGGCTTGTTACTAACTCAGAATACCAGACCACATGCCAAACCTACTGCATCTGGATCTGCTCTGGAAAGATCCCCAGGAGAATGACATGCTGGAATTCTCACAAGCAATAACAGGTTTGTCTTTGTTTTTCTGGCATATAAACAAATGCTCATTCAACATTTTTAAAGTGAATAAATGCATTCCTTAGCCTTAATAAAATATGAGCAAGATCAAAACTCATATTCTACTCTAACAGGAAGGAGGGACTTGGGGGTTGAAAAATGATGGTACTGAGTCGGGCAGGGACAACAGTTGAATTACAAATGTTGTATTCTGTCAAGTTTGATATCGTGCTGTTTATAGATTGGAACCAAAATCCCAAACTACACTCTTTCAACTTTAAGATCAGCTAGCACCATTATATACCCCGCCCCACATTATTTCTGTGAAATAACTAAAATTGTAGAATGTATAAGAACATGAGCTGAATTTACAATTAAAACAATTGAAACAGAAATAATACATTCTATACTGAAGCCATTAGCTCAAAGGCAACTAACCTGCCAAAGGCAAAGAATGATTTGAAAACAGTTTGAACCCTGGGAGAAATCTCTGTGGGAGAGGGAGAGGGTGGGATGATTTGGGAGAATGGCATTGAAACATGTATAGTATCATATAAGAAACGAATTGCAGTCTGGGTTTGATGCAGGATACAGGATGCTTGGGGTCGGTGCACTGGGATAACCCAGAGGGATGGTTTAGGGAGGGAGGTGGGAGGGGAGTTCAGGAGTGGGAACTTATGTACACCCGTGGTAGATTCATGTTGATGTATGGCAAAACCAATACAGTATTATAAAGTTAAATAAATAAATAAAATAAGAAAAAGAAAAAAAATAAAAAGTCAAATCTGAACCTAATTATCTTATAAATAATCAAACATGTAAATACATGCAGTGATCATCTTAGGCTAATACTAGAATGGTTGAAATAGATTATGGTTAAAAAGAAATATATTATTGTACTTGTTTTCTGAAAGTCCAAAATACAAATGCATTTTTTAAAATTGGATGAGATATTTATGCTGTGTAGAAGTTATTGTGCTAATTTCTATATACTCTAATTTTGGCCTAATGGTAATTTGCACATGATTTTGCTGACAACTTGGAAACTCTACATGCATGGTTGATAGAAAATTCTAATAATTGCTCCCTCTTAGCATAGCACTGGCTTCTACTGTGAATAAACTATCATCACTTTTAAGTGGGTCAACAATAGGTGAAATCTGTAATTTTTGTTTGCATCATTATTAAGAAGTACTATCTTTCAGAATTACAAGTGTCTTCAACTATAGGAAAATTAAAGCAAAGAAAAGTCTGGTTCTAAAATGTAAAATGTATTGATTTTTGGTTACACACTCTAATTGGTGGGAAAGAGGAAATTGAAATGACTAATGTCAAAATTTTTCAGTGTGCTGCCATTTGACATGTATATAATTATATTTTGGTTGGTATTTATGTCACCCATAATAATAATAATAATAATAATAATATGAACTGTAAAGGGGTTAAAAATAGAGGAAAATACTACCTATAGATCTGAAAAAAGAAAATGACAGAAATAACAAGGACGGATATTTTACCAGATAATGGATGAGCGTACTTACTCAAGAAGTATCTAGATTAAGGAGATCACAGTTTGGAATTCTATTCTGTGAGACATCTTTGCTTATTTCATAACATGATCCCATCTTGTAACTGTTCTGATCCTCAATTTTTACCTTCTAAAATGGAGAATTTAGTATGCATCATAAAAACTTCACTCACTGATATTTATGAGAATAAATGAGATGAAATGAACTATGCAAAACTATTATAGAAAACTAACCAGTACTAAGTCATAATGTTATAGCTTTGGGTTTAGAAGAAAATTGATGGTGAAAAGATTTTATGCTTTAGTTCAGCCACTTTCCTTTTGGCTGAACTGTCATCCTCTAGAAATGATAGAGGTGGGAGGTAGCAGACCAGAGAAGAATTATAGTAGAAACAAAGAATCAGAGTCAGAGGTGGTCAGGAGCAATTAAAATGCCATCAGAATTTCCTAAATTGTTGAGAGCAGGGGAATAAGAGTTTCAGGGGGAATGGGATTTGGTCATACTTTGAGCAGTTATTACTCTATTAGGCCAAAGTACTTCCAGGCAGCAATTACTTAGGTCAGGGTCTGAGTAATACATAATCATCTACTGTGCTGGCAAAGATTTAAATAACTACTGAAATATGAACCAGAGGTTTCAGTACACAAATACCAAAAATACTAATAGAAGCACATCATATCTGACTACAGTTCATAGTTTTAAAGTAATATTCTCTATTATTCCAGATAATGTCAGAGTATTTTTCACATTGAAGAAAAGACAGTTCTATGACAATCTCACGCTAGCCATAGGTTATTAATATTGCTGTTGGTCCACTTAAGAATAAAAATGTTTAAGAATAGCATATATTGAAGAGTGTGTAAAGAACTTTCCTTGTCTTTTATCTATTGCTCAAAGTTTTGCTGTCTTCCTTTTACATATGAGAAAATCAAGATGGCATATCCAAGGCTACCGGGTAAAAGTGTGAAAACAAGGTTCACACATTTTTACTTATATTACTCTACAAACATTGCTAATTCTTTTCACCACTTTCTTCTTTTTCCTGTTATTTGATTAATGGTTAATATCTAATTTCCAAAGCTAATAATCTAATTTTTCTGGAATTTTAATTATAGGGAGTTTATTTTTAGAACACCAGACCACCCTACCTGCCTGCTGAGAAATCTGTATGCAGGTCAAGAAGCAACAGTTAGAACTGGACATGGAACAACAGACTAGTTCCAAATTGGAAAACAAATACGTAAAGGCTGTATATTGTTACCCTGCTTATTTAACTGAGATCCAGAGTATATCATGTGAAATGCCAGCCTGGATGACACAAGCTGGAATCAAGATTTCCAGGAGAAACATCAATAACCTCAGATATGCAGATGATACCATCCTTATTGTAGAAAGTGAAAAACTAAAGAGCCTCTTGATGAAAATGAAAGAGGAGAGTGAAAAAGTTGGCTTAAAACTCAAGATTCAAAAAATGAAGTTTATGGCATCTGGTCTCATCACTTCGTGCAAATAAATGGGGAAACAATGGAAACCGTGACAGACTTTATTTTCCTAGGCTCCAAAATCACTGCAGATGGTGACTGCAGCCATGAAAGTAAAAGATGCTTGCTCTTTTGAAGAAAATCTATGACCAACCTAGACAACATATTAAAAAGCAGACATTACTTGCAGACAAAGGTCCATCTAGTCAAAGCTATGGATTTTCCAGTAATCATGTATGGATGTGAGAGTTGGACTATAAAGAAAGCTGAGCACCAAAGAATTGATCCTTTTGAACTGTAATGTTGCAGAAGACTCTTGAGAGTCCCTTGGACTGCATGGAGATCCAAACAGTTCATCCTAAAGGAAATCAGTCCTGAATCTTCATTGGAAGGACTGATGCTGAAGCTGGGGAAACTCCAATAATTTGGCCTCCTGAGGTGAAGAACTGACTCATTGGAAAAGATCCTGATGCTGGGAAAGATTAAAGGCAAGAGGAGAAGGGGACAACAGAGGATGAGATGGTTTGATGGCATCACCAACTCGATGGACAAGTCAAGCAAACTCCGGGGGTTGGTGATGGACAGGGAAGCCTGGCGTGCTGCAGTCCATGGGGTGCCAAAGAATCGGACACCACTGAGCAACTGGACTGAACTGATTTTTGGTAATGGAGAGAAACAGAATATCAGAAACTTACAAATATATTTTGTGAGTTAAACAATCTCAAATACCAGTAAAATCAATTATCTTTTTTAAAGACAATTCTAACAGACAGAAAAATGAAATCTATATACAATAAAACAAGAGTATCATATAGAGAAAAAAAAAAGTTCTATTGGATATTGATACTGTGTGGACCATTGTACTAATTCTATTTTGCTGTGCACATGATTTGAATTCTTTGCAAATCAAAAATAATTACATATACTAGGTGGTATTCATCTCTACAACTTTCACAGAAGATGTATAGCTCCAGGAATTTTATTAACTCATATATTTCTATCAAAAACTTTACTGATAGAATATAAATATAAATTATCCCTGGTATAATTTATGCTACATAAAATTCAAATCTCTTAAAACTGAAAATGAAAGCAATAAAGACTACTTGTCCTTCTAATCTCCTTTTGTGGTATAATTTTTTTCTAGGAAACACTTATTTTTAACAGTAAATAATAAGCTTATTATACAATTTGAAGATACATAAATTACTAACAGAATTCATGGTTAAAGCAACTACAGATATGATCAACCACAGAATTGTTTTCAACCTTCTATTGTAGTTAACATAAATAACTGTAGTTCACCAATAGGTAGCATTAATTATGATAACTTTCATAGTTAACATTATTAAATTGGTTTCAATCTGTAACCAGAAATTGTAGCAGTTAATAGATTTCTGAAAACAGAAATTGTAGCAATTAATAAATTAGTTGAGAATTACTAAAGCTTCAAAATGCTGTGAAAAGGTGACTTCTTAAATTATATAAATTAGATTGAATCTTGAATCTAATTTGAAATGTGCTATTTGGACTTTGCAAGATTTTTAGCTTTTCTTAGTCTTTGCTTTCTCACACAATATGGCTTATGGTAAAAAAAAATTTTTTTTTCACAAAAAGATAATATTGTGAGTTCCTAGAAATATAATCTTAGCAATGATCAAAAAAATCCTAGCACACATATAGGTATTACTGAAGCTGATGCAATAAAGCACATATCTTTTTTTTTAAGTGAAACTGTTTTTAGATTATTTGATATTTTCGAGATGAATACTCTTCCCAGAGTATATATCCCCAAATTTTTTCCTAAAAAGAGCCACAATGAATATTCTTCTTTTATTGTCTTTCAATTTTTTTCTGTATTTTACAGTGACATATTTCATAGTGATCAGAGTACCAGAGAAAGGCCATATGACAACTGAGGAACATAGAATAATAAATATAAGATTTTTTTAGTATAGTTTTTTTTTTTTTGAGGGGCAGTTAACTTTAGAGCAATTATTTCAAGTTTAATCTGCTGTTGAATTAAAATTAAAATATTTTTCCTGTGAGAAATTATGATGTAAATCTCTCAGTGCTTGGAATGATTAACACTGCAGCTTTCTTTGGGACTGCAAGCTTCTTTCGACCTAGCTTGGAATGTATATAATGTCTCTTCTGGCACATTGTACTGGCCAGACAAATTTTAGGGTAGGTAGAGATGCAAAGAGAAGAGAATTAAGGCCTCTTCAGGATGGTAAATAATTTTCTGCCATCTTGATCTATCACAATTAAACATAGTAACTTTTGCATTTAATAGTGTAGTTTACTTTGTGTCCCAAAGCATTCCTACTATGATCTATTGAAAAGTAACCTAGCATTTTCTAAAAGAGAAATAAGTCAGTGAAAAAAGCCTTGATGTCAGTGAAAATAATAGAGAACAGCAACAACAATCACAAAACTTTGGCACGGACTATTCAGTACTGCCTAGAAACATAACCTTTGAAGAGAACAGGCACAGAGGAGCAACAAATAACCACGCTTGCAAGCATTAATCATATCCTGAAGGGGAAAAGAAGCAAAAGCAATCAGGGGTTCACATGCCAAGCTGTTTATATTCTCATTGTACACTGGATTAGAACAGCACATCTAGGCATATTAGTTTGCAGAATTTCATTATTATACATCTTGTTCTGGAATGGGAAAGAGTTTATATTGTGTCTGCGGAAAATTATATGCCTTTGTAGTTGATAATGGCAAGCCACCCTACCATCCTGCAGAGAGAGAAATTACAGATTTGTGTGGTACTATTTCAAGGCCATAAATATACTCAGTACCATAAGAGACTGCATCTTCTTTAAGCAAATGAGTTCATGAGTAAGAGAAAAAAATGGATTACCTAGACTGCCCTCTAGTTAGGCTGCCTAATTAACCACTGAGTAAATTCTAAAAAGAATACCCTTAAACTGTTCTCAACGTGGGTCTCCAAGGACACAAAAAATGAAAAGTGACACTGGCAACTGATTACAGGGCCAGGCACAGAGTAAGGATTAACTCAATGGAAGCTGCTGTTTTAAAACATCTTTGAAAAGTCACTAATGTTAAGTATTGAAATCACACTCCTATTCAGACAGACACCTGCATTATATCGGGTTTCCTGGGTGGCTCAGTAGAGAGTAAAGAATCCGCCTGCCAATGCAAGAACCACAGGTTTGATCTCTGGGTCAGGAAGATCCCCTGGAGAAGGAACTGGCAACCCATTCAAGTATTCTTGCCAGGATAATCCTAGGAACAGAGGATCCTCGCAGGCTACAGTCCATGGGGTTGCAAAGAGTCAAACATGACTGGAGCAACTGAGCATGCACACACACTGCATTATATTATGGAGATGCTTTGACATGCCACATAGATTAATATCAAAAATAAAAGAGTTGTATACATTTTAAGATCTCTGTACAGTTCTTGCATGTATTCTTTCCATCTCTTCTTGATCTCTTCTGCATTTGCTAAGTCTTTTCCGTTTCTATCCTTTATTGTGCCCATCTTTGGGTGAAATATTCCCTTGATATTTCCAATTTTCCTGAAGAGATCTCTAGCCTATCCCCTTCTCTTGTTTCCCTCTATTTTTACTCACTGTTCATTGAAAAAGCTCTTCTTGTCTTTCCTTGATGTTCTTTGGAACTCTGCCTTTAGTTGGATGACCTTCCCTTTTCTTCCTTGCTTTTCACTTCTCTTCTTTCTTTAGCTATTTGTAAAGCCTCTTCAGATAACCACTTTGCCTTCTTGCTTTTCTTTTTTCTTTGGAGATAGTCTTGATCACGGCCCCCTGTACAATATTGTAGAGCTCTGTCCATAGTTCTTCAAGCACAGTGTTTAATAGATCTAATCCCTTGAATTTATTCATCATCTCCACTGCCTATTCATAAGGGATTTGATTTAAGTGTACCTGGCTGGCCTAGTGATTTTCCCCAGTTCCTTTAGTTTAAGCCTGAATTTTGCTATGAGAAGCTGATTATCTGAGCCACAGTCAGTTCCAGGTCTTGCTTTTGCTGACTGTATACAGTTTCTCCATCTTCAGCTACAAAGAATATAATCAACTTGATTTTGGTATCGACCACTTGGTGATGTTCCTGTGTAGAGTTATCTCTTGTGTTGTTGAAAAAGGGTATCTGCTATAACCAGTGAATTTTCTTGGTGGAATTTAGTTAGCCTTTGCCCTGCTTCATTTTGTTCTCCAAGGCCAAACTAGCCTGTTACTCCAGGTATCTCTTGACTTCCTACTTTCACATTCGAATCCCCAATGATGAAGAGAACATCTTCTTTTGGTGCTAGTTCTAGGAAGTCTTCTAGTTCTTAATAGAACTGATCAACTTCAGCTTCTTTGGCACCAGTGGTAGGGGCACAGACTTGGATTACTGTGATGTTGTATAGCTTGCCTTGGAAATGAACTGAGATCATTCTGTCATTTTTGAGGTTGCAACAAAGTACTGCATTTCAGACTCTGTTGCTGACTGTGCGGGCTGCTCCATTTCTTATAAGGGATTCTTGCCCACAAAGTAGATATCACAAAGTAGATATAATGGTCATCTGAATTACATTTGCCCATTCCTGTCCATTTTAGTTTACCAGTTCCTGAGATGTCAATTTTTAGATACAGAAGAGATGGAAAGAAAGCATAGAGTAACTGTACAAAAATGTTAATTAACCATATAACTACAATGGTATTGTCAGTCACTCAGAACCAGACATTCTGGAGTATGAAGTCAAGTGGGCCTTAGGAAGCACTGCTGTCAATAAAGCTAGAGGATGTGATGGAATTCCTGGCTTCAAACTGTGGTGCTAAAGACTCCTGAGAGTCCTCTGGACAGCAAGGAGATCAAATCAGTCAATCTTAAGGGAAATCAACCCTGAATACTCATTGGAAGGACTGATGCTGAAAATGAAGCTCCAGTATTTTGGTCACCTGATGCAAACTGTCAACTCATTGGAAAAGTCCCTGATGCTGGGAAAGATTGAGGGCAGAAGGAAAAGAGGGCATCAGAGGATGAGATGGCTGGATGGCATAACTAATGCAATGGACATGAATTTGGCAAACTTAGGGAGATGGTGAGGGACAGGGAGGCCTGGTGTGCCATAGTCCATGGGTCGCAAAGAGCTGGACATGACTGGGTGACTGAACAACAATATCTCTTAAGAACATATCATCAAATCATATACATTAAAATATCAAAAATATAGACTGTTTCCTTTCTTACATTGACTAACTGGAATAACTGGACAGCCACTAGTAATTACTGGGCAATTTCCTTACAGTCAGCACTGTTATTAACGCTATGAATTCCAAAAGACCTATAAGGTACAGTTCATATTTACAAAAATTTTACACTCTACTAGGGAGAGAAAATGTTCACAAGAGGAAGTTTTAAAATCAATTAGAATACTTGAAAAACAGAGAATCATGGAATAAGAAGATACCATAAATTAATTTATTCTTCCACTTGGGAGCATTTGGGAAATGGAAATGAAAACTTCAGAGAGACATGGTAATACTGAGAGATAAAGCAGCATGAAAATTCTCATATTTCTACACAATCTGGGCTTTATGAGTGAATAGCAGACATGGCTTGGAAGTTAGAGATAGCACATTGCTCTGGAGGGACTTAATTCATATTTCCCCTGGAGTCATTTGCTTCCTTCCAGGATGGGAAAGGTCTCTCTTTCCAGAATGGCTTTATGTTTCAAGGCAAAGATCTCTCTTTCTCTGGAAGAGAGGAGAGGAAGACATGCCATGGCTTTATGCAAGTTGTTAAGCCTTTCAATTCAGGAGTTCCTCTCCTCCTGTGGTACCTCTGGCCTTCCGTGGGTCACCCTGGGAAAATCGGGAGTGAAGCAATGATGGGAAGCACAAGATGCTCTGTAAGTAAATGGTGTGTGCTTTGATCCAGAAGTCTCCTGTAAGTACACACAAGAATGTATATGCATATATATGTGTATGTATATATGAGTGAATATATATAGATAATATGTATCATATATACCTCACAAAGAGATACATACATACACTACCTACATAACACACTATGTCAGGTTAACTGTTAGCTTAAAAATTGTAAAGTATGAATCTTCATAGCTTCAAACTTAGCAAGCTACCTTCCCTAAAGAGCTTACAGTCTGATAGGGCTTACAGTAGCTAAGATGAATACCACAGCAGCCAAAAACTATACCAGCCTTCACTGTGAATTCTGAGAAATACGTTGACCTAAAAAGACACAAAGAATATAGGAAGTCTTATAGGAAATATGCCAATAACTCTAGAAGTAGTGAAAGGTGTGTTTTTTTTGTGAGTTTTTTTTTCCCTGAAGATTAAAAAAGAAGTAAGAGTGAAAAGCAAAGCAAATGGCAGAAAGCTTTCCTAATAAAATGAAATAGCATGCATTAAAGGCAGGGAGGGAATGATTCTGCAGCTCATTCAGATGACACTAGATGATTAATAATGAAGCAGAAGCAGTGTTCACAAAAGTAAGGGACTTAATATTTCTTGAGCTCCTGTGTGTCATGTACTAGTTACTGTACATACATTAACTCCTCTAATCTCTGCTGTGTCCCTCTTTGGAAGACTATTATTATCCACATTTCACAGATAAGGAACTTAAAATAACATGCCAAGAAATAAGTAATCAAGAAACCGTGGACTTTGCATTCAGGCCCTCATCTTTCTGACTTCAAAATCTGTATTGTTTCCATTAGGCCATGGCACTGAGTTCTTAAATATTAATAAGATATACAAGATATTTCTAACAGTAAATTATTTCTACTTTATATTAACTAGATATTCATTTGTTTCCTCTTTGCCCACTCTGAGAAGACTCACTGTAGTTTTTTTTTTTTTCCATTAATGTCAAATTTTGAACATCACTCAAATAGGGGATAAAAAATATGCAGTGAGTCTGATGTTAATTCACATGTGAATCTAATTTTAAAAATTTGAGGTGATGTATGTGTAAGGTCTTTTTCCGTTACTATGAAAAATCAGGGGTTAAGTATAATATTTAACCAAATGTTAATATATTTATTAATATAAATATTAACTAAAATATAATACCAAAGGAAAAATATACTAATTAAATAAATACAAAAAATTATAATTACAATTATTCAGTTCAGTTCAGTCACTCAGTCGTGTCCGACTCTTTGCGACCCCATGAATCACAGCACGCCAGGCCTCCCTGTCCATCACCAACTCCCGGAGTTTACTCAGACTCACGTCCATCGAGTCAGTGATACCATCCAGCCATCTCATCCGCTGTCGTCCTCTTCTTCTCCTGCCCCCAATCCCTCCCAGCATTGAAAAAGATATTTTTCAAAAGATGCTACTTGTTTACTACAAAACTGAATCATATAACCACTAAATGGATAAACAAATATGATATATCCATGTAGTGAAATATTATCTAGTTGTAAGAAATTAATTACATGGATGAATGTTGAAAATATATTATGCTAAGTGGAAGAAGCCAGTCATAAAAAAAAATTATGCTGACAGTTATATAAAATGTCTAGACTAGACAAATCCATTGACACAGAATGGCTACCCACTGCTGAATTCTTGCCTGGGGAAATCCCACGAACAGAGGAGCCTGGCAGGCTACGGTCCATGGAGACACAAAAGAGTTAGACATGACTGAGCAGCTAAAACTTTCACTTTAGGGCTTCCTTGGTGGTTCAGACAGTAAAGAATCTGCCTGCAGTACAGGAGACCTGAGTTCGATCACAGGGTCAGGAAGATTCCCCGGAGAAAGGAATGGCTACATACTCCAGCCTAGAGAATCCCATGGACAGAGGAGCTTGATGGATCCATGGAGTCACAAAGAGTAGGATGCAACTGAGCAACTAATGCACGCACACACACATACACACATTGAGACAGAAAGTAGTTCAGTGGCTTTCAGAGGATGGGGATAACGGAGGAATTTAAAGGCATGGGGTTCCTCTAAGGATGGTAAAAATATTCTAGAAAGACACTGATGAGGATTACACAAAACTGTAAACATACTAAAACCTGCTTAACTGTACACTTCAAAATAGTTAAAATGGTGAACTGTATGTAATGTGAATTTTATATAATTTTTCAATGGAATATGTGACAACAAATATCTAGTGCAAAGGTTACAAATATTCTTCTATGTCCTTAGAAGACATTACTAAATTTTCTCAAAATTCTGTTTTTCTAAGCCTAACAGAGTCCTGTTAAATATAGTATGCCAGGCAGCTAAACTAATCAACTAGAGAATCTGTGTCAATATATACCTGCCATCCCTGGAGACTAATTTATCTCAAGAGTACCTTTCTATCCAAACATATCTGAATGGCATTTATTGGTATTGAAATTCTAAGGTACATGTCAATATTTAAGATAACTAGTGACCTGGACAATACAAGCAATGGAGGAATTTCCCTATGCAAGAGTTTGCAGTGTATTATAAAAAGCCCAATGCTAATCTAGGAGCCTTAACAGTATAAGAGAAATGTACAGCATGTCTTTCGCTTCTTTTATATCTTACAGCAGAGGTCCCCAACCTCCAGGATCTAAGCCTGATGACCTGAGGTGAAGCTGATGTAATAATAACAGAAATAAAGTGCACAACAAATGTAATGTCCTTGAATCATCCCCAAACCATCCCAACCCTCTGTCTGTAGAAAAATTATCTTCTATGAAAGTAGTTCCTGGTGCCAAAAGGGTTTGGGGCTGTTGCCTTACACTATTGTTTTTGTATTATTCATTTGCTCCATTTTGTAGTTTTGAAAAGATAAGAATTCATACATTCAAGATTGAAATGCAAAGTAAACGTATTTCTGCATGAGAGTATCCATCAGAAGGAGACCTGTGGCAATACAGGGTGGCCATTCCAAGCCTATTCTTCAAAATGGTCTTTCTATATTAGCTCCATTTATAACTGCTTTTTCCAGAGGACATTATAATATGCTGGGAATGCTCTGGCCTATGTCACTCAGATAGAGTAACTTTTACTTCATTTTCTTGTATATTTTTTTGCTATGTGCATTTTCCTCCCACACCTCCTGTGTTTTCTTTTCATTATGTCTATCCTCAAGGTATTTGAGAGAGAACACATGACCATAGAATAATCTAAAGTAAAGTATGTTTAAAAACAAAGAACTTAAGAAGAATCTCTTTTGAGTTTTCGAAAGGAAAGGTGTTAGCACTTGGAAAAATGATAATTTTAGCTGGGTTATGTGCTTTGCATTACACAATCATTTGCTATCTTCTAAATGGATTGTTGAATCAAGGTCAGAATCACTGAAAGCTGCTATGAAAGCCAACTGTTTCCATTTTCCCATTTTAAAATAGAAAACAAATTAAATTGCATGACATTTTCGTGAATCTAAATGAATCTTTTATTGTTAAAGATAACAAGGGGTACAAACTGCATAGATGATATCTGGAGCATAAATGCCTAGGAGACAATGTCATCATTTAAAAACACAATATTCACTGATAATATAAAATCATTAACAGCAAGTGAAAAGGGCAAGGGCTGTTATCCCACTCAGAGATTTTTTTTCCTCTGAGTCAAAATCTAAGAGTTTTTGTTTCATTTTTAAATATCTTGGAGACTATCCACTCCTTTTGGTGAGGTCTGTATTCTTCAAAAGCAGGTATTTTAAGTCCCTCCATGTTATGAATCACCTGCAATGTATACATCAGCGTGTTTGGCTATTGGGCCTCCCACTACAATCCCACTAAGAAATTTACTGCCCTCGAGGAATTCAGAGGTGTGTTTCTGGGTGGGACGTGGGATTCTAGTATGTTCTAAATGCAAGGCATGAACTTTCTCCTTATTTTTACTATAAATGAACCAGACTTAATGGTCCTGTGCTTATAGCAGCTATCTCTTTAAGGGAAAATTATTTCTTTTTCTCTTAAATATTTAGCATGCAGAAAGTGAAGATGTTAGTCAGTCATGTCAGACTCTTTGTGATCCCATAGACTGTAGCTCGCCAGGCTCTTCTGTCTATGGATTTCTCCAGGCAAGAATACTGGAGCGAGTAGCCATTGCCTTCTCCAGGGAATCTTCTTGACCCAGGGATCGAACCTGTTTCTCCTGCATTACCAGCAGATTCTTTACCATCTAAGCCACCAGGGAAGCCCATGAAGTGTTTGCCTCAATGTATAATAACATAGCTCTATGAAATGCCCATCTTTGGTAATAGAAAGACAACTTGAAATTTATTTATTTTCTGTGGTAGAGGAGTGCATAGTCTGTGCTGGTGAACGGACATGGGTGTGATGGTTGCTGATTTCCTCCTGAGTAGTCCCAGGGAGCCACTGCCTTCACATTGTTACTGATACTAATAAATCAGTACCTCCTGGAATGCCAGAGTTTATCTTTCCAAACTTTATGATATCTAAACTTTTACAAGTGCTTCATAGTTCATCTTTTGAACTTATTTTTTCCCACATAACTATATTTTTCATGAATTTGAGTTGTTTCTTCACTTTCTCCACCACAAATTCTGTTAGTATGGGTTTTAATTAAAAACAGTGTATAGAAATGCAGCTGACCTGACAGAATGACGAATCCTTCAGACACTGAAATAAGATTTCATGTATCTGGCTGGGACAGGGTGAATTAATTTTTCTTTTTTTCCTTCTATACAATGAAACCAAGAAAAGGAATTAACTATGCTTTTTTTTTTTTAATAATTATGCGGGTTTTCCAGCATTTGGATCATTCTGAAAACTGAATATCTGTCAACTTCACTCTGTCCTCATCGAACCCATGAGGGTAAGCTATGTAATCATGCTATATTACAGCAGTGATAAATTTACTGTCTCTGAGCCAGAGTTGTTATTTTTCCTTCCTGTCCTCTCCACTAACCTAAATCTTGATGACTTGCAAGACCCACTCAATTTCTATCCAGACAAGGAGCTATTCTGATCATTTTAGTTCTCATCCAAAGTGATGTGATTTAAGGACTTGGTTCTAGAGGTGGACAGACTTTGATGGAAACCTTGAGTTCATCTGTCATTTGCTGTGTAATTTTGGCAAGTTTAATACTTCTTATCTTAGTTTCCTCATATGAACAAGAAATATTCTCTCAGTATATTTTCATAGGCTTAAGAGACCTGCATGGAAAGCACATGGGAGAGTGTATAATTCACTTTAAATACTCTACTTGTTATCTAGTTTAAAACTCTGGCTAGATCATGTACATCTCTCTCTGGATCTTTTTGGTTTACTTAATTATGTATACATTTGACCCTCACTTCTTCAACTATTTAAAAAATATTATCAAAAGAAGGAACTGAATTGTTGACATTACATGCATTTGTTATACAGAGGGTATAAGTGTTCAGGCAAAAAAAAAAAAATAGGGTCAATAATCTTGCCACTGAGAAGAGAAGTCTCAGTGAAACCCAAAGTTAGTCTGTGGAAGGATGGAATGAAAAGTGGAATGAATGTCTCAGTGAAAGTGTTCCTGGCAGAGGAGAAAATAGAGTAAAGGCTTAAAGCATATCTGAGGTATTCGAAAGGCAGCAAGGAAGGCTGTATGTCTAGGACAGATTTGAGGAGGGGGTAAGCAGTAAAAATGTGGGCAAATTAGTAAGGGGGGTGCCATGTTGGATCTGCAAACCATTGGTGGCTCAGTGATAAAGAATCTGCCCGCAAGGCAGGAGGCCTAAGGGGATGTGGGTTTGATTCCTAGGTTGGGAAGATGCCCTGGAGGAAGAAATGGCAACCCACTCCAGTATTTTTGCCTGGCCAATCCCAACGACAGAGGAGGCTGGCGGGCTCCAGTTCATGGAATCACAAAGAGTCGGACAAGACAGTGACCACATGTGCACACAGGTCCCTATTGAGCTCGTGCTTAATTTTAGTGGTGAGCTCTATTCCATGCTAAGAATGATGTTAAACAAATGAAGACAGTGAGAATGGTAAACATAGAAGGGATAGAAGAGATAACAGTTTCCTTCCACATTGTTGATCAGTCTTTTTCTTCTTGTGTAGCCTGTGCTTTAAAGGGATGTGTATCTTTAGTGGACCAAGTGCATTCACACTGCATCACAAGGGAGAGAAAGCATACTGTTTTCTGTTGATGTTGCTTAGAAGAAATAAAGCTTCATAAATGGGAGCAAAGGGATTTTCTGTTGCTCCTAAATAATTTCTATGAGGGTAAATGGCCTTAAATTCCAATGAGACAAAGGAAGGAAACATATTGAAGGAAAAACATATAACTTTGTTATCATAGTATATCTTATTATAACCTTCAAGAAATAGGGTAGATGAGAGATCTTTACTTTTAAATCAAATATCCCTAGTTCCATGCCNTCCTGTATTCTGTTCTCAGATCCCCACACAGAATGTTTCCATTATTAACCCTTTGCTCCATGCATAACAATCAAAAGTGCCAATTTCCAGGTGAATTTCACTCCAGCCTGGGTGAGAAAAATACTATTCCTCCCCTACACAACCTCACTATAACTCCCACAAGGAAGACTAAAATTTATCTGAAGTAGTTATCTAAATAACTATTACATCACTGTGGTCAATTTAGACAGCCAGTTTAGAGGATGCTGGTTAAAGAAACACCAGATTCATTTTCCTCCATTGCCATGTTGGTATCTTGCTGTATCTGTAATTCTCTACTTGATAGAATTAAAATGACAATAAACATATATACTTGTTCATTTTCTTATTCACTGATAAATGACTAGTTGAACTTTTCCTGGGTACCAGATATTGTTCAAGGTGTGGGATTTATTAATGGACAAGTTAGACAAGGTGTCTGCTTTTAAAAAATGGGTTCCTCAACTGTTCTCTTTCATAATTTACTATTCTCTGCTTCTACATTCTGCATGTCAATGGCACATGGATGTCTTAATTCTGCTTCATGATCCCCTCATGAAAACTCTGAATATGGTAACCAGCCATGTGCCAGGCCTGAGCTAATTACTTTGGGTTATAAAAAGGTGTGAGACACCATTACTGTCCGAAGAAGCCTGAAAAGTGAAAGTGTAGTCATTCAGTTGTGTCCAACTTTTTGTGATCCCATGAATGTCTAGTTATATACCTCTTTCTTTCAGGTATAGTCTTTACTTTCAGGCACAACCCTTATTTATCAATTCTGGCATTAGCCAATGGGCTGAGCTTCACCCTGCCCCTCATTTGGGGCTATAAAACAGGACCAGATGGTATTGGTTTTATCAGACTATTAAGATTCTTAGTTATATATTGAGGGTCTTAAGAGAGGAATTTTTCTTACATGATATTCAAATAAAATATTAAGACTAAGATAATAAAATGGGGCTTGTTTATGAAGAGTGTTTATTCTCCTGAGTAATAGTTACTATAGAGTCAGAGAAGTAGAATATAACAGGAGAAGATGGAAAGATCCTTTATATATCAGGTTTAAAGTTTTGGGACTCCATACTCTGCTTTCCAGATCCTAACAATTTTGATATTACAGAAAGAATACAGCATTCACCTTCTTTAAATTGAAGGTTGTACAACCCCTTATTCCATCCCCACTTTCAGCATTATAAGACCTTCTGAGTAATAAAAAGTGAAACTACAGAATCATAAATTGTAAGATGTAGAAAGACTCTTAAAGGTCATGTTGCCCTAGATTTTATGTGTTGGATGAGTATCTGCTGTACCACAGAAATTCAACATAGTTGACTGCATGTTGGTGAAGAATTTGTGATCCAATTTCACTCTTATAATGTGTGGTAAAAGTAAGGCATTAGACAAATGGTTAGCGGTAATGAAAGCCCCTTTTAAACTTTACTCTTTCAATTTTACTGCCTTTTAAACATTAAGCACAATCAATAAGGCAGCTCTATCAGAAGAGCTTTTGGAATCATGGAAACACTCAACGGGCTTTAGGAATTTTGTAGACCAACATTCCTATGGATGTTTCAAGTATCTGGCATTCTGTCATGGTGTGTTATTTATTCAAGCAAATGTAGCGATGCTGCACATGGAAATACCAAGTGAACCTATTTTTAAAAACTCTTATAAACAGTTCATAATNTTTAGGAATTTTGTAGACCAACATTCCTATGGATGTTTCAAGTATCTGGCATTCTGTCATGGTGTGTTATTTATTCAAGCAAATGTAGCGATGCTGCACATGGAAATACCAAGTGAACCTATTTTTAAAAACTCTTATAAACAGTTCATAATTACCAAATGCAGAGAAAATGTCTACATGTAATCTCCCATACTTACTTTAAATTTTGAAAAGTTAAATGAATACAAAATGATTAGTCACTTTGAACACAAGAAACATACATACATACACAAAATACTAGTCACTTAGTTGTATCCAGTTCTTTGCAAGCTCATGGATTATAGCCCACCAGGCTCTTCTGTCCATGGAATTCTCCAGGCAAGAATATTGGAGTGGGTAGCCATTCCCTTCTCCAGGGCATCTTCCTGACCCAGGGATCAAACCCAGGTCTCCCTGGGTTCTTGCCTGGAGAATCCCATGGATGGAGGAGCCTGGTGGGCTACAGTCCATGGGGTCGAAAAGAGTTGGACACACTGAGTGATTTCACTTTCACTTTTTCTTAGCATAATTAGGAAGCAGTATGGTGAAGACCACAAAATCATATTAAGATATTTGGAGAACAGCACCACTGAAGAGTTACATTGCTGATTAGAGAGCTTCCAAAATTAACTGTTCCAAGGTGAACAGGAAAACTAATATACAAAGGCATTTCACCTCACTGATACTGCAGTGACTTAAAGCAAATTATAGACAACACAACATATCAGTGTTATCACTCTCTATTTTATTTCACATAAAGAGCAGAAAGAATAAATAATATATAAAACCCTGGGTAGATGCAGTGAGAAGGATGGGAGACTTGATATTATAATAGACCAAGTAATAGCATCAATAACTTCTACACAAAAGAAGACCGTTTTATGGAAATGATTCTATTCAGACGTGATCCTCCTGCTAAGACTCCGTCTCCATTATTTCTCTCAGTGCTGCTGAGCTGCAGAGCAGGTGCTCCAGGTGCATGATGGGCATTTTTGAAGAATGCTGCTGCTTACCTAACTTGCAGAGTAGCTAATAGGGACCAGACTATAAAGGTCAGTGTAATATCCAACAGAGACTTCACTGAGCTACTATATACAGAAGGACTGAGATCTCTTTATTAACAATACAGACACTCAAGGATTAAAAAAACAGCTATTTTCAATGCTAAATTGTATGTCTGAAGATCAATGGATGACAAGATTATGATAAATTAGAAAAGTAAATGATACAGGTAGCTTCAGATCTATGCTATTTCCTTTTGTTGTTACATCTGCATAGTGTTCTCATTGATTACCTAGTGAGATGGCACTTGATATTAATATGAGGACTTCAGTTCAGTTCAGATCAGTTGCTCAGTCATTCCTGACTCTGCATCCCCATGGACTGCAGTATGTCAGGCTTCCCTGTACATCACCAATTCCCAGAGCTTACTCAAACTCATGTCCATTGAGTTGGCGATGCCATCCAACCATCTCATCCTCTGTCGTCCCCTTCCCTTCCTGTCTTCAATCTTTCCCAGCATCAGGGTCTTTTCCAATAAGTCAGTTCTTCACATCAGGTGGCCAAAGGATTGGAGTTTCAGCTTTAGCATCAGTCCTTCCAATGAATATTCAGGACTGACTTCCTTTAGAATGGACTGGTTAGATCTCCCTGCAGTCCAAGGGACTCTCAAGAGTCTTCTCCAACATTACAGTTCAAAAGCATCAATTCTTTGGCACTCAGCTTTCTATATAGTCCAACTCTCACATCTATACATGACTACTGGAAAAACCAAAGCTTTGATTAGATGGACCTTTGTTGGCAAAGTGATGTCTCTGCTTTTTAATATGCTGTCTAGGTTGGTCAAAATATAAGACCAATATGAGAACTTACTAAACATTATTTAAAACTGAAGATCTCTCTACACATGCATTCACATATACATGCATGCATGCTTACATCTGAATTAATGCAAAGGTATTTAATACAAGTATATATATATGCACATATTTAACAATTGTATATGCTTTTATTATACATATTTATATTAATTCTACTTCCATATGGTGGGATTCAATTATTCTTCTTTGTATGTTCAAATGATTTCATGTAACATGGAAATTTTTGGCATTTTTAAAGATATATATTTAACCCACTGCCTATCAAAGCAGCAACATTATTTATGTCTGAATTCCTTGTCTGTGAATTGAAGATAATAATAATGCCTTGTTTATAAGGCTGTCATCAGAAATAAATGAGATAGTATACATAAATTGCTTGATGCATAGTAATTACTCTGAAAAACTCTTTAATACTTTAAAATATATATACATATACTTTATTTTACATGATAACAGTGAAGTCTGTATAACATTATCTCTACTTATTTTGACCACAGACTATTGAGAAATATTATGGCACAACTTATTGAAGCTCATCACAGTTAACACTTGGTAGTAAAATACTGAGCAATAGAGCATTTCATTTAACCCAAATTTACTTCATTAGGAGGTAATTAACTTGCAATATTCAACATTAATAAACTAAGAGATTTAATTTCATGAAGATGAATGACTTTTTGGTGTTATGTAAATAAAAATGGCAATATATAAAATTATTTTCTAAAATATGAATTAGTATACTTTAAACATAAGTATCAAAAAGGAAAAAAATATTTCCAACTCTCTTCTTGAATTTGTAGTAAGTATGCTTTTATTTAGTGCAACTTCAAAGCAGAGATATAATATGTTAAGCAGACAGTCAACAATTTTGCAACATGTAGAGGAAATCATTTCTACTATTTTTGAATCTCAGTGCATGGAAATAAGGCAACCAAATTGCAGAAGGAAGATAAAGCTTACTGGTACTACTCTCACTACCTCATTAGCTTTCATACAGTCTCACAATTCATAAACCATGCTTCTTGCAGTTCTGGAAAATGTGAAACTAAATTCATTTTCTGTTTCAAATATAACATGTAATTATGATTCCATATATGTTTAGCATTTATGCCTCATTTTCTCCAAATCAAAATAATTTGGAGCAGCTTACAGGGAAAATAAAATGTAAGGTAGGGCAATTAGGGATGTAAGTCCACAGAGAGGATCAAAATTGAGCTACAAAGTCAAGACGAGTGTCTAAGTGGCTAGTACCTTCTCCCAGGAGAAACTCATAATGACAGTTTAACACAAGAAACCTACCTCATACTTTCTAGGATGTAAAGAAAAATAAATGGAATTATAGTATACTGTTTGTACCACTTAACTGATAGTGCTGAGTAATTTTGGATAGAGAAAAGCCAAACGTTGATTAGAGCAAGGTTCAGCTACCACTCAGTAATCCTCAAACTCATCTGCTGTCGACAAACAAGTCTGAAATTCCTCCCACATTTTAAGGCTTTATAAATGGGACATTACTATCATAACCACGCACTGAGCCTCTACTTTGTGCCAGCAACGTGGGAGTGGCCAACACTATGTAAATTGTATAGCATACAACTTTAGAAGGCACTATTCACCTGGTGATCATGGGAATTATAATAATAATGAGCACATGGAAGTAAAGTGTATTGAGGGAGAGGAGGCTTATTTTGAACCATACAAAGTACTGCATAGGATATCAGTTCCCAGAGCTGTGCTTAAATATTGAATATGTTATCATTTTACTCTTAAAATGCCCTAATTATAAAGAAATATTAACTGAATTTTTCAGATTAAGAAATTGAGGCTTAGAAAAGTAGATATTTGCTGAAGAAAAAAGGGTTTACTTGACAGAGCTAGGATTTGAAATCAAAGTATTGTAATTACAAAACCCATACTTTCAACTAAAATTATACATTAAAAGAATTAATATAGAGGATTTCAGCTATAAATAATTTAGTGTGAAGTAAGAGTCCAGGGTTATATTTAGAATATATGTGGTAGCATGCAGTCAGGTAGTTGTTACACAGAGAAATTGGGAGGAACATCAACTATGTTGAAAGCCAGTGCTATGTCATCCACATTACAAAGAAAATCCCCCACAAGGTGGGCTATCTCTCTCTGAAGTAGGTTGCTTCACATAAACTATTCTGAAGATACCATACTGTGAGAAGTCATCAATGTGTGAGTGCATGCCACATCTACTTATCCAATATGATTATTTGTTCCTAATCCATAAACATAGATGAAAGAAAGTGAAAGTGAAAATCACTCAGTTATGTCTGACTCTTTGCAACCCCATGAGTCAACTATACAGTCCATGGAATTCTCCAGGNCATGCCACATCTACTTATCCAATATGATTATTTGTTCCTAATCCATAAACATAGATGAAAGAAAGTGAAAGTGAAAATCACTCAGTTATGTCTGACTCTTTGCAACCCCATGAGTCAACTATACAGTCCATGGAATTCTCCAGGCCAGAATACTGGAATGAGTAGCTGTTCCCTTCTCCAGGGGATCTTCCAAACCCTGTGATCAAACACAGGTCATGTTGCAGGTGGATTCTTTACCAGCTGAGCCACCAGGGAAGCCCAATAAACATGGACAGCTTTTGATAAATCTAATTATCAGTTTCTGCAAGGAACATTTTTTTTTT
>SJYV01022950.1:0-10591 GCA_006410875.1 Neotragus pygmaeus | reverse complement strand
CATGGGGTTCTCAAGGCAAGAATACTGAAGTGGTTTGCCATTCCCTTCTCCAGTGGACCACATTCTTTCTGATTGAGCAGTTCCTAAAATCCTATGTCCACCTAAGAAATACCTTTTAATCTGCCCTGCACACATATGCCATCATGTAATTCCTATGATTCCTCTTCACACAACACCCCCACAGAATTCATGTATTCTTTGCCTCTGGATAACCAATATTTTATTCTATATGTTTGTTCCCTGATCAGTTGTCTTTTTCCCCATGACTGTAGAGCAAGGACTACAGTAAGAAAATAGGAACCCATATGCTGTGTCAGAATCTCCATCATTGCTTTAATTCTGTCTACAGTGTTACTTGGTATGACATTTAAGAGAGCCTAGGGAGAAAAACCAGACTGAAAACTTGCTGTTTCAGTGATCACAAGCAAGAACAAGGTGTTCTGCCTGCCTGCCTGTCCTCACTGGTGTCTTCAGCAGAGGTTACACTCATCTACACTCACGAGAAAATAACAGACACCAACTGGAGAAAACCAGGATCACTTTTTTTAAAAATGTAATTCACACATCATACTCATTATGTCAAGGGCACAATTAAGGGTCTCCTTGTCTATGTCAGCCAAGCCTTACTTAGGGCTTTTACTTTGTTGTCATTGCTATTAGTCTGCTGCATTATCTTGGTTTTTATAAAACCATCCCAGTTCTTTCCCAAGTGAGTCAGCTTTTTCTGTTCCACTTATGAATTTAGCAGTTTACTGGGATCTAACTCCATGCCAAATGGCAATCAGATGAACAGTCTTCTACATGTGTTATTCACATGCACAGGAGAGGACCTGCCTAATGCAACCTGTCTGGCATCCATCCATCCATTCAAAATATTTTGATTAATACCCTACATCATATTGTCCTGGGCATTGAGGATACTACCCTAAGCGAGATAGATATGCGTTCCATTTCATGAAAACTACCCTGTAGGTCATAAGCCACTCTCCTGACATCTAGACAAAGTTTCAGAAGCAGCACAGCTGTGTCCTTTTATAGACTTTATAGTTGTAAACAACTTAGTTGGTGCCATATTCTGCTCCATCATTAGCTCTCTGTTCCCCCCTGCAGCATGGAAGAACTGGGCAGAGTAATATCACTGGTTTGTACAAAGTGCCCACTTCTAGACTTTATAAATCTATACCCAGTTCACATTTGGTTACAAAATGTTCTTAAATATTGGAACCACAAAATCAGTCAAAGCTAAGATTGGATGATATTTTAATATGTGTAGAAATTGTGGCTTTTCTAGATAAATATATTAGAAGAATGCATGATTCTCTCTGATTTAAAGGTCTTTAGAGTTAGATGAAAAGAATCTTATGTATCTTAAGAGCTAAAGAAATGAAAAGTCCAGTCAAGCAAGGTTGCTACTTGAGCCCTTGGCTTAACTTGGTACAATTAGATATTACAGATTACAACTACAGAAGTCAAACAGCAGACTTCCCATACTGACAGCCAGCTTCCCTGGGGGCTCAAAAGGTAAAGAATCTGGCTGGAATGCAGGAGACATGGGTTCAATCCTTGGGTCAGGAAGATCCCCTGAAGAAAGGAATGGCTATCTACCTCAGTATTCTTGCCTGGAGAATTCCATGGACATAGGACCCCAGTGAGCTATGTAGTCCATGGGGTCCCAAAGAGTCGGACATGACTGAGTGACTAACACTTACACTTTCACTTTCACATAGACAGTGCTAGAAAAACTTTTAGTTGAATCCAGTGGACTCCGGCTGAGGTCACTCCAAAAGGAGGCCATTCATCCAGCAACTATGAAAAGAGGCTTACCACACCATTTTGGTCCCAGATGAGGATTTACTTATGTCCAAGCAGCATCTCCAGATGGACTTCCCTAGTGGCTCAGGGGTAAAGGATCTGCCTCTAATGAAGGAGACCCAGGCTAGGTCCCTGAGTGAGGAAGAGCCCCTGGAGAAGAAAAAGGCTACCCATTTCAGTATTCTTGCCTGGGAAATTCCATGCACAGATGAGCCTGGTGGGCTACAGTCCATAGGGAAGCAAAAGAATTAGACNCTGCCTCTAATGAAGGAGACCCAGGCTAGGTCCCTGAGTGAGGAAGAGCCCCTGGAGAAGAAAAAGGCTACCCATTTCAGTATTCTTGCCTGGGAAATTCCATGCACAGATGAGCCTGGTGGGCTACAGTCCATAGGGAAGCAAAAGAATTAGACATCGCCTAGAAATGGCAACCCACTCCAGTGTTCTTGCCTGGAGAATCCCAGGGACAGGGGAGCCTGGTGAGCTGTGATCTATGGGGTTACACAGAGTTGGACTCAACTCAAGCAACTTAGCAGCAGCAGCAGCAACTAAATAACAACATCTCCAGGCATTAAGTACCTTCAACAAGCTGACAAGGCAAGTTCCAAAATCAAGTGGGAAGTCAAGCCCCAAAACTCATCTGAGTAACACATATTTTTCCCTATGATGAATAGCATCTTTTAATCTTCAGGAATTTTTTAATTTAATAAATGCTTAACAAAATCAAATCTGTAATATTTATAATTTTGTATTAAGTGATACATGTAAATTTGGAATTTTAAATATTCACATGGTAATTTGGCCTCTTCAAATATAGTTCAACCTTGTAGTTCTAACTTAAAATATGTGACTGAATTATTAAGAGTTGTGATTGTGAAAGTACTATAACACTGGAAAATTTAAGAGATTTTAGTGTTTCCATATCTGTGAATTTGATTTGTTAGATTAACAATAATTTTTTAAGTACTTAGGAATAAATCATACTCTATCCAAAGAAAATCAAGCATATTTAAATTATAAATGAAATTTAAATGATTTCTGGTTTAAATACGTAAATGGAACCAAACATTAGTTACAGTCTCCCCTAAATGTGATTAAAGTTTACTGGACTTATAAAGAGAAAAATAAGATTTTTACACTGAATTCAAAAGCTAAAAAAGAGCTACATTTATGGTTTGTAACAATTAATGAAATTACACACAAAAATTGCCTTAAAGGATAGGTTTTAAAGCCATGTAGAGAGGCATACCTGGCAGCTAATTAATAAAAACATTTTGTAATTATTTTGCAATATTTTCCAACTTTTAACAATTTATAATATTATGATTTATTTTCTGAGTCTATATGCGTATTCACTTTTCTACAGAGACACAGATACAGAGAATAAATATGAGGATACCAAGGGGGAAAGGTGGAGAGGAATTGGGAAAATTGGGACTGGCATATGTACACTATTGATACTGTGTATAAAGCAGATAACTAGTGAGCACAGGGAACTCTACTTAGGCACTGTGGTGACCTGAACGGGAAGGAAGTCCCAATGGAGGGGATATATGCAAATGTATGGCTGATTCATTTTCTTGTACAGTACAAACTAACACAACATTTTAAAGCAACTATTAATTTTAAAGAAAACAGAGTATGGGCTAAGCAAAAGAGCAGAATTATGCACTATTTATTGTTGAGTGCCTACTCTATGTTTGACACTATGGGGAAATACAAAAGCATATAAAGTTTTTAATCAAGTAAGGCAGGTAAGATGCACAAACCTGAAACAATTAGAGAACAGAATGATTCAGTTCAATAAAGTTATTGACAGCCAACCTTCCAGGAGATACAATGATAGGCTCCAGGGAGCAGGCGAGGGCTGGGCTCAAAAACAAACAATAAGCTTTATAATTAAGCACTAAATTGTGTGTTGCAGAAGTCAAGTGAGAAGCATTCAGAAAGACATATCAAAGTATATTGGAACAGCTGAGATTTATGAACGAGTAAGAATTGATCTGGGCTTTGAAGGGTGGCAAGGACTGAAATACACAAAACAGGAGAGGGCTGGAAGAGAGAGGTACTATGATCCTGTTGTGCAAAGGAAGGAACAAAGAAGCCAGCAGAGAAGAGATGCTTCATGCGAGTGGCAGTGTACTGAGATTACGGAAACATTTCTGAATTATACGAGAGTTAAAGTTAGTCACCCCACTCCAGTACTCTCGCGTGGAAAACCCCATGGGCGGAGGAGCCTGGTAGGCTGCGGTCCATGGGATCGAGAAGAGTCGGACACAACTGAGCGACTTCACTTTCACTTTTCACTTTCATGCATTGGAGAAGGAAATGGCAACCCACTCCAGTGTTCTTGCCTGGAGAATCCCAGAGACGGGGGAGCCCGGTGGGCTGCTGTCTATGGGGTCGCACAGAGTCGGACACGACTGAAGTGACTTAGCAGTAGTAGCAGTAGCAGCAACAGTCTAAGTTACTAAAGACTAGAACTAAAAACAATAACATCACTACTAAATATTGGGAGGAAGTGGCATAAAATAAGATAAATCCTCATCTGTCAGAGCAAGGAGACAATGAATACTATTTAAATTTGGCTCAAATGGTAATCTGCCTGCAATGCAGAAGACCCAGGTTTGATTCCTGGGTCAGGAAGATCCCCTGGAGAAGGGAATGGCAACCCATTCCAGCATTCTTGCCTGGAGAATCCCATGGACAGGGGAGCCTGGCAGGCTACAGTCCATAGGATCAAAAAGAGTTGGGCACAACTGAGTGATTAACACTTTAATTTTCAATCAAGAAAAAAGTATAAGCATGTATTATTAGACCTTTAGGGATAAACAGCAGGAGAACAATAGAATTAAAATAGTTTGTCTCTTTGTCTCTGGGAAAGGAACTAAGGATAAAGAGGGCTAGGGATCAGCGAATACTGCTTCTCACCCTGAACTCTTCTGCACTATTTGATAGCATGCAAATACATCACTTTGGTCCAAATACGAGAATTCAAGACAAACTTAGCTATTAAGCCACATTTGTTTGACTCAGAAACACATTCACTATAAAGCTAATAAAGCTTCAGCTTCAAGGCCCCTCTCTTCACTGACCCCTTCCAAGACCTATATCTAATTTTTTAATTATATATTTTTTATTCTGTTTTCTTAAGAGTCCCCTAAGTCATGGAAGCTTCAGGCTCTAATGACCCTAATCTGAACCAAGATCTTTCTCACTTCTTACAGTTCCTTAATGTCTTTCTTACGTTTCCTAGAAGGAATCTAGTTTCACCACTTTTGATGTCACTTTTAATCCACACTAATAAATGATTTTTAGTCAAAATAAAGATTCCTACTTGATTCAGGAAGCAGTATCAAAGCACAAAGATTTTTAANTTACACTTTCACTTTCACATAGACAGTGCTAGAAAAACTTTTAGTTGAATCCAGTGGACTCCGGCTGAGGTCACTCCAAAAGGAGGCCATTCATCCAGCAACTATGAAAAGAGGCTTACCACACCATTTTGGTCCCAGATGAGGATTTACTTATGTCCAAGCAGCATCTCCAGATGGACTTCCCTAGTGGCTCAGGGGTAAAGGATCTGCCTCTAATGAAGGAGACCCAGGCTAGGTCCCTGAGTGAGGAAGAGCCCCTGGAGAAGAAAAAGGCTACCCATTTCAGTATTCTTGCCTGGGAAATTCCATGCACAGATGAGCCTGGTGGGCTACAGTCCATAGGGAAGCAAAAGAATTAGACATCGCCTAGAAATGGCAACCCACTCCAGTGTTCTTGCCTGGAGAATCCCAGGGACAGGGGAGCCTGGTGAGCTGTGATCTATGGGGTTACACAGAGTTGGACTCAACTCAAGCAACTTAGCAGCAGCAGCAGCAACTAAATAACAACATCTCCAGGCATTAAGTACCTTCAACAAGCTGACAAGGCAAGTTCCAAAATCAAGTGGGAAGTCAAGCCCCAAAACTCATCTGAGTAACACATATTTTTCCCTATGATGAATAGCATCTTTTAATCTTCAGGAATTTTTTAATTTAATAAATGCTTAACAAAATCAAATCTGTAATATTTATAATTTTGTATTAAGTGATACATGTAAATTTGGAATTTTAAATATTCACATGGTAATTTGGCCTCTTCAAATATAGTTCAACCTTGTAGTTCTAACTTAAAATATGTGACTGAATTATTAAGAGTTGTGATTGTGAAAGTACTATAACACTGGAAAATTTAAGAGATTTTAGTGTTTCCATATCTGTGAATTTGATTTGTTAGATTAACAATAATTTTTTAAGTACTTAGGAATAAATCATACTCTATCCAAAGAAAATCAAGCATATTTAAATTATAAATGAAATTTAAATGATTTCTGGTTTAAATACGTAAATGGAACCAAACATTAGTTACAGTCTCCCCTAAATGTGATTAAAGTTTACTGGACTTATAAAGAGAAAAATAAGATTTTTACACTGAATTCAAAAGCTAAAAAAGAGCTACATTTATGGTTTGTAACAATTAATGAAATTACACACAAAAATTGCCTTAAAGGATAGGTTTTAAAGCCATGTAGAGAGGCATACCTGGCAGCTAATTAATAAAAACATTTTGTAATTATTTTGCAATATTTTCCAACTTTTAACAATTTATAATATTATGATTTATTTTCTGAGTCTATATGCGTATTCACTTTTCTACAGAGACACAGATACAGAGAATAAATATGAGGATACCAAGGGGGAAAGGTGGAGAGGAATTGGGAAAATTGGGACTGGCATATGTACACTATTGATACTGTGTATAAAGCAGATAACTAGTGAGCACAGGGAACTCTACTTAGGCACTGTGGTGACCTGAACGGGAAGGAAGTCCCAATGGAGGGGATATATGCAAATGTATGGCTGATTCATTTTCTTGTACAGTACAAACTAACACAACATTTTAAAGCAACTATTAATTTTAAAGAAAACAGAGTATGGGCTAAGCAAAAGAGCAGAATTATGCACTATTTATCGTTGAGTGCCTACTCTATGTTTGACACTATGGGGAAATACAAAAGCATATAAAGTTTTTAATCAAGTAAGGCAGGTAAGATGCACAAACCTGAAACAATTAGAGAACAGAATGATTCAGTTCAATAAAGTTATTGACAGCCAACCTTCCAGGAGATACAATGATAGGCTCCAGGGAGCAGGCGAGGGCTGGGCTCAAAAACAAACAATAAGCTTTATAATTAAGCACTAAATTGTGTGTTGCAGAAGTCAAGTGAGAAGCATTCAGAAAGACATATCAAAGTATATTGGAACAGCTGAGATTTATGAACGAGTAAGAATTGATCTGGGCTTTGAAGGGTGGCAAGGACTGAAATACACAAAACAGGAGAGGGCTGGAAGAGAGAGGTACTATGATCCTGTTGTGCAAAGGAAGGAACAAAGAAGCCAGCAGAGAAGAGATGCTTCATGCGAGTGGCAGTGTACTGAGATTACGGAAACATTTCTGAATTATACGAGAGTTAAAGTTAGTCACCCCACTCCAGTACTCTCGCGTGGAAAACCCCATGGGCGGAGGAGCCTGGTAGGCTGCGGTCCATGGGATCGAGAAGAGTCGGACACAACTGAGCGACTTCACTTTCACTTTTCACTTTCATGCATTGGAGAAGGAAATGGCAACCCACTCCAGTGTTCTTGCCTGGAGAATCCCAGAGACGGGGGAGCCCGGTGGGCTGCTGTCTATGGGGTCGCACAGAGTCGGACACGACTGAAGTGACTTAGCAGTAGTAGCAGTAGCAGCAACAGTCTAAGTTACTAAAGACTAGAACTAAAAACAATAACATCACTACTAAATATTGGGAGGAAGTGGCATAAAATAAGATAAATCCTCATCTGTCAGAGCAAGGAGACAATGAATACTATTTAAATTTGGCTCAAATGGTAATCTGCCTGCAATGCAGAAGACCCAGGTTTGATTCCTGGGTCAGGAAGATCCCCTGGAGAAGGGAATGGCAACCCATTCCAGCATTCTTGCCTGGAGAATCCCATGGACAGGGGAGCCTGGCAGGCTACAGTCCATAGGATCAAAAAGAGTTGGGCACAACTGAGTGATTAACACTTTAATTTTCAATCAAGAAAAAAGTATAAGCATGTATTATTAGACCTTTAGGGATAAACAGCAGGAGAACAATAGAATTAAAATAGTTTGTCTCTTTGTCTCTGGGAAAGGAACTAAGGATAAAGAGGGCTAGGGATCAGCGAATACTGCTTCTCACCCTGAACTCTTCTGCACTATTTGATAGCATGCAAATACATCACTTTGGTCCAAATACGAGAATTCAAGACAAACTTAGCTATTAAGCCACATTTGTTTGACTCAGAAACACATTCACTATAAAGCTAATAAAGCTTCAGCTTCAAGGCCCCTCTCTTCACTGACCCCTTCCAAGACCTATATCTAATTTTTTAAGTATATATTTTTTATTCTGTTTTCTTAAGAGTCCCCTAAGTCATGGAAGCTTCAGGCTCTAATGACCCTAATCTGAACCAAGATCTTTCTCACTTCTTACAGTTCCTTAATGTCTTTCTTACGTTTCCTAGAAGGAATCTAGTTTCACCACTTTTGATGTCACTTTTAATCCACACTAATAAATGATTTTTAGTCAAAATAAAGATTCCTACTTGATTCAGGAAGCAGTATCAAAGCACAAAGATTTTTAAACACAAAAATGACACGAGGGAAGGAGTGATTTATAAATATTACTCCCTTGACGTAGCTGGATTGATGTTGGGAGAGACCAGAAGCAAAGGGACCAGATGAAAGCCACAGAAATAACTAGCAGACAAGAGGTGAAGGCGCAGACCAGGCGGTAAAGGAAGGAATGGGGAAGCCGGGTAGACGAAAGAGGTCTTCTAAAATAGAACTGAACAGCCTGGTTACCAGCTGAAGAGCTGCCCCACAAACAATAATCGATTAGAATCCTTCCCAATTATATGTCAGGTGGGCACCTGATTTTTTACCCTTAATTTGGCAGATTTCTCACAGGCTTCAACTGAAAATTTGACCAGTAAAACCAATTTAAATGAAGACATCCTGCCAGTCAGTTGGCAACTCTAGCCAAAAATTTGTGCATGGAATTGCATCATCTTGAACTTTCTAACTCTGGATATGTATTTATATTCTTGAACAACATTTCAGGAGCATGTGCTGACAAGAAAGGCTAGTAAGTTGATTCAATTAGGGTGCTAACGGTTCTATGGATCATGGTGTATTCAGTTTATACAACTGCCCATACTCTGACTGTGGCAGACTGATAACTAGTCCACGTTCTATGGGAGGAAACATAGGGCAAAATGGTTGTATGAGGGTCAAGCCAATTGGTAAAAAACAGCAAGCTAAAGAAATCCATGAATAACCTCTAAATACTATCTACTCTTCTTATGAGTCAGTATAATTTAATATCTCTACAGCATATTGAGGGTTGTGTGTATGTGATGTGGGGATTCTGAAACACATTGCCTGTCAGTCTTTAAATTTCTCTGTGGAAATAAGAAATTTAAAATCTTGTCTGTATATGGCCAAGCCAGCACAGCTGACCTGGAAAGTAAAGTCAGCTAATGATGCACCCGGGTTGCTTCCGGATCTACTGATGGAACTGCAATGCATCTGGAGAGACTAAATACAGGCTACCACTTTCTTTCATCCTTCATTCCTTGCCTTGGGGATTTTTGTCTCTTACAAATGCAGCCTGGTCCTTCTGTCTTAAAATATATATATATATATATATATATTAACTGTTGTCTTAAAGAAGCATATTAACTTTTTTGATGGAATAAACAAGGACTAAAATTTAAATGCCTACCAAGTACAAAAACTGACTTAAAAAAAAAAAAAAACTAAGTCTTACATAAATAAGCAAGCATGTATTAAAAAAAAAAAGTGACTTAAGTAGTGGAAATAGAGAGCTAAATATGTATAGTGCTGCTTCCTGCAACAGCTCCAAAACTAGTGAGTAAATGAGACAGACCACCAGCCTGCAAGGGCAACAAAAGAGATGAACTAATTGCCATGTTCAGTTCTTTCACAGAGGGGAGTCCCCTGGTGCATCCTTTCTGACTTCAGTCTGTAACATGTCCCCGCTCTCTTCACACCTTCAGCTCATCCTCTTCTAGCTCTGTGTCATCATCAGCATTGTAAACATGCAGTCTCCTTAAAAAAAAAAAATTCTCTTACAACCACTGCCCTTTGAAACTCAAACTTCATTAAAAAGCTATGTCCAACTCAAGTAACAAATGTTGGCAAGGATGTAGAGAAAAGGGAACCCTCCTACACAGTTGGTGGAAATGTAGATTGGTTCAGCCACTATGAAAAACAGAATGAAGGTCTCTCCAAAAGCTGAGAGAAAAAAACAGGAACTACCATATGACCCAGCAATTCAACTCCTGGGTATATATTAAAAAAAAAACAAAACACTTATTCAAAAATAGGTATGTGCCCCAATGTTTATAGAAGCATTATTTATAATTGACGAAATATGAGAGCAAGCTAAGTGTCCATCAATAGATGAATGGATAGAGAAGATGTAGTCTATACATACAATGGAATACTCTTCAGCCATGAAAGAGCAAAATTTCGCCATTTACAGCAACGTGGATGGACTTGGAGGGCATTATGATAAGTGAAATAAACAGAGAAAGACCAATAGTATAAGATATTATTTATATGTGGAATCTAAAAAATACAACAATCTAGTGACTATAACAAAACAAGAAGCAGACTCACAGATATAGAGAACAAATAG
>SJYV01022949.1:0-23244 GCA_006410875.1 Neotragus pygmaeus | reverse complement strand
GTGCCAGGTAGAGTATCCTAGGTTGCGTATTTTTCCCTTTCAGGACTTTGTCTTGCCACTCCCTTCCGGCCTGCCAAGTTCTGTAGAGAAATCAGCTGATAACATTACGGGGGTTCCCTAGTAACTGACTCTTGTTTTTCTCTTGCTGCCCTAGAATCTTCTCTTTAACTTTTGCCCTTTTACTTACAGTATGCCTTGGTGCAGGTCTGTGTGGGTTCATCTTGTTGCGGGCTCTCTGTGTTTTCTTTACCTGAGTGTTTCCTTTTTAAAGTTTGGAAAGTCTGCATCCATAAGGTCTGCAGATTCACTTCCCACCCGCTTTTCTCTTTCTCCCCTTTCTGGAACCCCTCTTATGTGTAGGTTGGCATGCTTTTTGTTAATATTACCCCAGAGATCTCGTCTGCTGCTCTGATTTTTTCATTTGTCTATCTGCTGCTCTGATGGGGTGACTTCCATTACTCTGTTTTCCAGGTCACGTATTCATTCTTCTGTACTGTCTCGTCTGCTAGTCGTTGCCTTTACCTCAGTTTTTTTTCCTGGCAACTGAGTTGTCTAATTCTGATTGCTTCCTCTTCCTGGTTTCTAATTCCTTGTTACAGTCATCTGCAGCTCTGGCAGCAGTCTTTCTTAATTCCTTCAGCTGTCCACCAGGAGGTGACTCTGCGGCAGCCCCACCGCCTGGTGTGCGCGGCCCCAGAGCACGCTGCTGCTGGGACTGCTCCCAGACCCACCCCTCCGGAGGGGCGCTGGTAACCAGCTCAGACAGCGGTCTCGCCTCCGGCCAACCTGAGGTCCTCAAGGCCGCTGAAGCCCGCCTGCTGTGGGCGCGCCTCTAATGGGCCCTGAGGTCAGCTCCCCAAAGCCCTCCCAAAGCCCCAGGTGGCTGGAACCCAGCTGGGCCATGAACATGCTGCCGGTGAGGCATGTAATGGCAGACCTGTACCCCGCCCTCCATGTAGGCATAAAGACGCTTCTCTGGTGGACCCTTGCTCTGTCCTGCTTGTACTCATAGTGACAGCCCAGACCACACCCCAGGCATAGCCAAACAGAGTCCTCTCCCCAGTTCTGCTAGCTGTAGCCCGAGTTTCAGCACTCAGCTGCTGCAAAGGACCTTCCTGGGGCCATGAAAACTTTCCTCTTTCACCGCTTCCTCCCAGAGGCTTAGGGCCCATCCTGATCTTTCTTTTTTCTTTTCTTTTTCATCCTACCGGGTTACGTGGGGATCTTTCTTGCCGCTTTGGTTGTATAGGAGATCTTCTGCCAGCTTTCAATTGGTACTCTGTGAGAATTGTCCCACACGTTAGATGTATTTTTGATGTGTTCATTGCAGGAAGGTGAGCTCCACATTCTTCTACTCTGCCATCTTGATCTCTCCCCCATCTTTTCTGTTTCCAAAGCTGATACATATTTTTGTATCAATATTTAACTGACACAGAGCCTTTCATTAGTTTCAGGTATCTACATAATGATTCAGTATACATATGTGTCTTGAAAGGATCACCATAAGGCTAGTGAACATCCATGACCTCACATAGTTACAATGTTTTTTTCTTTGTAAAGAGAACTTTTAAGACACTCACTTAGCAAGTTTCAGATATAGGATGAAGTCTTATTAATTATGGGGGCTTCCCATGTGGCACAGCAGTAAAAAAAAAAAAAAAAAAAANTAGTTACAATGTTTTTTTCTTTGTAAAGAGAACTTTTAAGACACTCACTTAGCAAGTTTCAGATATAGGATGAAGTCTTATTAATTATGGGGGCTTCCCATGTGGCACAGCAGTAAAAAAAAAAAAAAAAAAAATTTGCCTGTCAATGCAGGAGACACAAGCGATGTGGGTACAGTCTCTGGGTTGGGAAGATCTTTTGGAGGAGGAAATGGCACCCAACTCCTGTATTCTAGCTTGGAAAATTCTATGGACAGAGGAGGCTGGCAGGCTACAGTCCAAGGGGTCACAAAGAATCAGACACGACTGAGGACACAGACACACACACCCACACACACACATTATTAACTATAGTCACTGTGCTGTGTATCACATGCTGAGACTCATTTATTTTAGAACTAATAGTTTGTACTTTTTAACCCCCTTGACACATTTTCCCCACTCCCTATCCCCCTACTTCTGTTAACTATCAATTTGTTCTCTGTACCCTTGAGCTCAATTTTTTGTTTAATTAGTATGCTTTGTATTTTTTTAGAAATTCCACAAAATCTAAGTTGTGATTGTCCACTGGGAACCTGGTTGTGACTGGAACTTCACTCTTCACTGTGGTTTTGATCTGCATTTCCCTGTCAGTTGGTGATGTTGAGTACCTTCTCATGTACCTGTTAGCCATCTGTATGTCTTCTTTGGGAAAATGTTTATTCAAATCCTCTGCCCATTTAAAAATATCAGATTGTTTGATTTGTTTCTGTTGAGTTGCATGGGAGTGAAAGTGACACGCAGTCCTGTCTGACTCTTTGCGACCCCATGAACTATACAGTCCCTGAAATTCTCCAGGCCAGAATACTAGAGTGGGTAGCCTTTTCCTTCTCCAGGGGATCTTCCCAACCCAGNTTGAGTTGCATGGGAGTGAAAGTGACACGCAGTCCTGTCTGACTCTTTGCGACCCCATGAACTATACAGTCCTTGAAATTCTCCAGGCCAGAATACTAGAGTGGGTAGCCTTTTCCTTCTCCAGGGGATCTTCCCAACCCAGGGATCGAACCCAGTTCTCCTGCACTGCAGGTGGATTCTTTACCACTTGAGCCACAAAAGAAGCCCAAGAACACTGGAGTAGGTAGCCTATCCCTTCTTCAGGGTATCTTCCCAACACAGGAAGTGAACAAAGGTCTTTACCAACTGAGCTATCAGGAAAGCATTGAGCTGTATGAGTTCTTTCTATATTTTGAATATTAACCCCTTATCAGATATATGATTTGCAAATATTTTCTCGCACGGTCAGGTTGCCTTTTCACTTTGTTGATGGTTTTCCTATGCTGTGCAGAAGCTTTTTAGTTTAATGTTGTCCCACCTTTTTTTTTTTTTTTTGCTTTTGTTGCCTTTGACCTTTTTTGAAAAAAATCAACCCTTCCCACTAGAAGAAGAGTGTGGGTTAATAAGGACAAGAGAGAATCGATTCCCACTGAGATGATAAGAGAGTTGCCATCCGTTTGTGTGTAGGAGCTTGTGATCTTCAGGTGTCTAGTGGTGGAAAAGAAAATTCCATAAATTATCAATTGTCGTGCAATGCCCCCCTGTGGACTATTGCAACAAGAAGTCTCAGTGTTTACATTACTTTTAGGTCTTTTAGCCCACACCATCTTATTATCANACTTGTGATCTTCAGGTGTCTAGTGGTGGAAAAGAAAATTCCATAAATTATCAATTGTCGTGCAATGCCCCCCTGTGGACTATTGCAACAAGAAGTCTCAGTGTTTACATTACTTTTAGGTCTTTTAGCCCACACCATCTTATTATCAGTTCCCCTGTCTTAAAATATTACACATGGAGCACATTTTAGTCCTTAGAAATGCAAGAGAGAACGCACCTTAAACAGTGGCATTTACAGAACTGGTGGAATTTCAGGAACAGATTTCCTCAAGGTCAGAGAGATCTGGTAACGATCTCGTCTTTCTCGTTGCCGTCACAACAAAAGGATCCAGCTGCATCAGCCTTTCCTCATCCCGTCACTGACCTTTTTCAGTTGGTGGTAACAAATGTTGGTGAGGATATAGAGGGAAGGGAACCCTTACAACATCATTGATGAGAATGTTAGTTGGTCAAGTCATTACAGAAAAACTATGTGAAGGTTCCTCAAAAGCTGGAACTCCCATATGATCCAGCAATCTCNGAAAGAACACTGAATGTTCAAAAGACAGAGGCAGAATGTATGCCGTGACTTAAACAGAGGATGCTAAGGGGATAATAGGGAGATAAAGCTGGAGAAATGTTTTGAGGGCAGATAGCAGAGGAGATCAACTTTGATCTGTAGGTGATGGTGAGTCATCCAAAGTTTCTGAGCCAAGGAGCAACATGATTTCATTTCCTCACTTCTCAGTGCTATAACATATAATTAACTCTACTTTTGTTAATTTCACTCCATGGCCTTAAACCCTCTCTTGATCTCAAAGCAGAAGCTCTGTGGCTACATATACCTTTAGGACTGTACAAAGTTATGATGCAGTAGCCTTAGGCTAGGTAAATTTTGAGCTCACTTACCAGCTTTACACTATGTCCACAGAACAGGAGGGGCAGCCTTCTAGAATCATTTGAGAGTAAGGGTCAGGGCACAAGGAAGGTACTCAATGAACTTTTGTTGCCTAAGCATGGCATGGATAAGCTGCAGAAAAAAATGGGAGCACAAAGAGAAAATGGTAGAGAGATGCAGGTGATAAAATTAGCATCATCTAAACCAAACCGTTTCCTAGGAGGCTTCTGCTACAACCAAATTCATTGGGTGGGGAGACTCTGTAGTCTGACTCAATGGTATCAGTAGGTGATTCTTCTAAGAGCTCTACATCTAGCAGATTCTCTACTGACACCTTCACTAGGATCCTACTTAACTATGCAGTGAGGAGGGAGAATGGTGCCCACCCCTACCTGAGCTACCCCAGCCTGTAAAGGAATGTGAAGCCACTGCTGTCCAGGTGGACATGGCGATGCTGGTCAGCGAAGGCTCCCCCAGAACCTCCACACTAACCGAAGTGGGTGTCTGGGTGGAGACAGGCGAAGTCACAGCTGGGTTACCCAGGAGAAATGCTCCCGGGGAGTTGGCATGCACCTCTGAGCCCGACCCAACAGAGCCCCCGCCACTGTTGTTGATGGTCCACAGGCATGGGTATGGGCTGCAGAAACAGAGAGAGAGAGAGAGAGTGGTGATGATACTCCCAGACAGGATTGCCTTCTGATTAGCACATACACAGTGCTGAGAGGGACCCAAGTTAGAAAGACAGTATCTAGTCATGGCACACTGGTCCCATTTCTGCAGAGAAGCAGCAAGATGTAGTAGAATAAGCATACAATTAGGTGTCCTGAGACCTGCATTTTTTTTTTAACTTTATTTTACTTTACAATACTCTATTGGCTTTGCCATTCATTGACATGAATCCACCACAGGTGTACACGAGCTCCCAATCCTAAATCCCCCTCCCACCTCCCACCCCATTTTGATGCTGGCCCTTGCCTCTAGCAAGTTGTTCAGTTTTAACACATTTTAACACAGCATTTTATTTCTCTAGGCTTCCCTTGCTACCTGAGTAAATGGGCAGGGGAGTTGAATGGAGGCTATTTGGGTATAAGATCTCTCACTGGCCAAGAGAGGTGATGTGGACTGATAACCAGGACAGAAAATCTAGGTTTAAATCCTGGCATTACAGCTTATTAGCTCTGTGACTTTGAACAAATTATTTAATAGATAAGCCTCAGTTTCCTTAGCTTCAAGATTTGGAGTGATAATTAAACATATCTTACTAAATATTTTTATGAGTCTTGAATAAGAAAATGAGTACGTGAAATCCAAAACACAGCACTCAGTAAATGGTGATTGTTATAATTAATTCTTCCATTCCAGGTTTCTACCTGTCAGTTCTGGTCCCTGGTAGAAAGGCGGTGAACTGGACCACTTTCTTAGTCTTTTCTATCCTACATCACTGGTTCATGAACTTGACTGTACATTGAAATCATTTAGCAAATTAAAAACATTACTGACACATGGGTTCTACCCTCAGAGATTCTGATCTAATTAGTCTGGCATGTAGTATCAGAATTTTGTAAAGCTTTTCTGTTGATTGTGATGTGCAGCCAGTTTTGCACCTTAACATAGAACCTGGATTAAAATTACTACAGTCAACACAGGCAAAGTAGCTTCCAGTATTTTCATCGTCACTTTTCAGAGTCCCTACTTTGCTTGATAATAGACTCATTACCCAATGACAGTACTGAACACATTTTGCTTTTTTCTAGAAAAATATTTAGAGTCAGCAATGGGTTAAACATGCCACTGATGAAACCAGAGGTAGAAATGCCACCCTGCACTCTGCCATATTTCAGATTCCACAGACTTCATTGGACCATATGAAACCTGCAGAAACCTAGATAGGCCACGGGGGTTGTTGGTTTTTTTAGCCAGCTCAGCTTGCTGGGATTCTGTCCCCAGTTCCCCAGTTTTCAAAAGAAATTCTTCTACAATAACAGTCAAGAGCCCCTTTCTGATGCTTCCTGGGCTGATTCAAAACCTATGGGATCTGAGTTACTTTATTTACTGTCTTAGTTTCAGGCAGTTTTTAGTGCCTCTGAGATTTAGTTTCTCTATTAGGAAAACAGGAATTTTTAAAGCAGCCTCATGAATGTCTTTGAATCCTATAAATGACTTATATAAAGGATCTAGTACAGAACTTGGCACATAGTTATTTATCTAATAGCTTCAAGGACACTGTTTCTCTCACTTCCAACACAGCACCAATTAACGCATTTCCCTGAGGTCCTCTAGTCAAGCACTGTCCAACAGAAATAAAATGCGAGCCACAAATATGAGGCTAAATTTTCGAGACACCACACTTGAGAAAAGAATAAAAAGAAACAAATGAACTTATTAATAATAATATTTTATGTAACTGAAAATACTTAAAATACTATCATTTTTACATGCATTAGTATAAAAAATTATTACAAATTTATTCTTTATTATCTACTCTCTTTAACATTCTGTGTGTTACAGCCCATCTCAGCTTGGACCAGTTGCATTACAAGACAGGAGCCAAAGGCAGTTGTGAGCTGTTGCCTTTGGCACAGCGCTAGATTGCTCAAGGGCCATAGCAACATCAACATCAAAATCAAGATCACAGTTTACAGCAAGACCTGGAAGCTTGTTAAAAATGCAGAATCTTGGGCCCTAACCCAGACCTATTAATCAGATTGTGCAGTTGAACAACATCCCAGGTGATTCTAATGCACATTAAAGGGTGAGGAGCATTGACGTGAATCAAAGTTCTATGACCCTCAAACTTTTTTAGACCTGCAAGTCATAAGTCATCTAACATCTCTGCCAAAAAAGATAGGACATCTTTTAATCTTGAATTGCTTTTTGGACCTTCTCAAAACTCTGCCTAATTATTTTGAACTTAACAAGACATGTATATATTGATACAATATTATTGATTACAGTACACATTATGCTCTTTTAAATTTTAGTGTTCACCGTAACTCTACAGAGTAGCTCATATTGTTGCCATGTTACAGATAAGAAAATTTAAGCTTAGTGAGGCTAAGAAAATTTCCTAAAGTCACAGAGTCAATAAGAAGTGAAGCTGGGACTGAAGGCCACATTTGTCAGATTCGAGGCCCCTTTCCTTTCTACTCATCACACTGATTTCCAACAGCCAGGACTGAATACTGGTCTCTGGTATAAGAGTTATTGCATGGGTCCTACAAGATCCTCTCAGCCCTATTGCCTGGGTTGAGGCTCAGGGGCCCAAAATCTGTCCACATGTTAGAATGAGTAGCTTGTGAGGATATAGACAATCAAGGGTCTTGAGGTTTCAGTGCATATTTACACTTTTCCCTTTTAATTCCCTGACGTTCAGTATTTATTTGCTACCACCATTGTTCACAGTATTTCTTCCTGACTTGAGATAAACAATCTCAGGCCACAATATCTTTTCCCTCTTAAAAAAATACCAAAGTTACAAATGAAAAGAGTACATGACTGAGTAGAGCTTTCTCACCACACTTTTTCCAGGGGCAAAGAGTTGACCTTGTTATTTTCATTTCTTAGTGGCTTAGAAGTCAGGACAAAAGCTTAGACCAAGGCACTCCAGGAAAAAAATATGAATTCGAGGCCCCATGCTAAAAAGTAAACCTCCAAGAATAATGAGCAAGTTGCTTGTGTTGGTCTTACCTAGGCCCTGGATTGACTGGTCCGCTGGTGTGGGGTACAGACAGGATGCTGGCATGGGGTGTGGAGGATAAGGAAGTCCAATTGTCAGCTCCAGAGAAAACTTGCAGATTATTGCTGGAGTTTTCTATCAAATTCACTTTGGGGAAATAACAACAGTTCAATTTATGAAGCATGGAAAATATAATGGTGACCAATGACATTATCCTAGGTCAAAATACAACCATGGTTTGTGCCCCACACATGCCAACAGTGTGTTAATACTTTCTGAAGGAAACAGGAGGGAGGAACTTAGGTTTATTGAAGTATATTGAATGTCAACCATATGTCACATACTGAAAGTGAAAGTTTCTCAGTCATGTCCAACTCTTTGCGACCCAATGAACTATACAGTCCATGGAATTCTCCAGGCCAGAATATTGGAGTGGGTAGCGTTTCCCTTCTCCAGAGGATCTTCCCAACCCAGGTTTCCTGCACTGCAGGCAGATTCTTTACCAACTGGGTCATGTACTGCTCATCTTTTAATCTTTGTCACAACTTCTCACCTCCATTTTATAGATGAGGCTCAGCCAGGTAGGATGATTTTCCCTTTTTGACACAGATCTAACTCAGGTAACCATGGTGACATCCCCTTTAAAATGGGTCATGTTGTCACCCCTTCAAAACAAGCCTAAGGCAACCAGTGCTTCAGATGAAATTTCTGAGGATCAAGACCTGTTTTTCTCAGCAACCCCAGGGAGATTTAAACATCTCAGGAATAGTGTCTTCCATGTATTTGAAGCTTCATTTGCACATGCACATAATGAAACTTCATTTATGCACAATAGTGCATAAACATTAGAGAGGAAGAAGGGAAAGAAGATGGGAATGAAGAAGGGGAAAGATAGGAAGGGGATTTCATGTACATCCCTGGCCAAGTCGCTCCTTTTCATGGTGTGGCCCTCAGCCTCAACTCCTGCATCCACCACATTGCCTCCCTCCTTCTCCACTCTTTTCCCAAACCATTCCCAGATAACCTAGGTTCTCTCCTCCTTCTTTACCTTTGATCATACCACTCTTTCACATGGAATGCCCTTCATTTCTGCCCGTGTCCCATGTTATTCATCTTTCACCCCTGCCCACTCCAACTTTTATCCTTTTCTATTCATTCTTCAAATCTCAACTTAACCATTAAGCCCTCTGGTAGATCTAGCTGCCCTTTTCTTTCATTCCCATAGCACCATGGCTTGTGTGCTTTATAGAATGTTTCTCTAACTTTAACATGCATAAGAATCACCTGGGGATTTTGTTAAACTACAAATTCTTTCAGAAGGAGAACCTGAGAGTCTACATTTCTAACAAGTTCCCAGGGAATGCTACAGGTCTGAGGACCACATTAGAGCTCTCACTATACTATATTAGGATTAATTATATGTATTTGCATAACCCTGAGATCCTCCAGGGAATAAATTAAACCTTAATCACCTTCCTTACCCCCCTGCCTAGAAGAGTGCTTGGTGCATAGCAAATGCTCAGATGTGTTTTGTATGCTGACCCCAGGAAAGAATCAAGGAGTAAATGAGAAACCTGCTCAGTTTCTGATATCATTAAGCTCCATTTTCTACCTTCCTGGAAGCAGCTTGCTTCAAGGTTGCTGGGAGTAGCCAGCGATGGGGTCCAGGGACAAGTAGCTGATGACCAGCAAAGTCATCTGCAGGTACAAAGCTCAGGATGTCCCTGAGGCTGGTATCCTAACACACTCCTCTATCTCCCATACCATGAACTTTACTCGTTTCATTTAGTGTTAGTGTCCCCATATGAGAATAGAATCTCTGTGAGATGATTGGTGCTGTAATCTATTTTGTTCATGGACAAAACCTGGCACAAAATCAACCCTTGATAAATATTTGCCGAATCAGACCAAAGCCTGGATGTAGAGTGAGCTAGCTTCCCAAAACTTCCTAATGGCTCTTCAATACTGTGCCCAATATTTTCTGGACTGAGCTATGTATTACAACTGTAGAAAAGAGTCATGTGAGGGCAATGAGCTGAAGGTCTCAGAACTCCATGACTTCACTTGGCTTTTAGAGATGCAGCCTGAAACTGCTTAGTACACCAGTGCCCTGGGAGGAGGACTTTCACACCCATTAGAAATTAGGAGATTGGTTGTCTCCCAGCTTTTGTAATTATTTGAAATAATTATAAAACACTAATAATGCTATAATGATATAGTCAACTATTAGTATATAAAACATCAAAATTTTAACATATAATAATATTACATATATTAGATACAATGGATTCTATCTTCAGATATTTACTTCTGCTAGTTGTTTATCTACTTCTTACCACCATCCACGCCCCCCAAGGGTATTGTTAGCAGAGTCACACACCTGAGGGAGAATGACTTCTATGCATGTACACAGAAGGGTAGGGAGCCTGCCGGTGGTGTCCTCGGATGCCAGGATAGTGCTCACAGCCATGGTGGGTGTGGGGAGCAGACAGAGGCAAAGGAGTAGTATACTGGTAATTGCTGTTTCCTGCTGTGCACACTCCATCCGGATTGGAAAAGATCCAGCCTCCCACTGGAAGAGATAAGAGGAAGACACAGAGGAAGACTCTGTGAACTTCCACACCAAAAATCAGGTTACCAGCCACTTCGCATATAGTTCTGTGTGAATGGCAATGTCTACCTGTGTGGAGTTAGATATTACCACCTCTGCTGCTACTCCCCTTCCATGTTTGCAGCAAAATTGACTTTGGAGATGGATGACAGGTCCTATCAAGTTTGGAAAATCTCTTAAGAAATGCTGGAATCACAGCTATATAAAATATTATTTAAATGTATAAGTTAATAGAAAATACAAAAGTTAAGTTGCTCTGACTTAATTGGATTAAAAGTCAGTCCAAGAATGAGGTGTCAGATGATATGTTAATCATTGATTAATAGCTACTAGGGAATGTTTAATTTGGTTACCCAGAAAGAATAGAGCCCTCCCTGTTTCTGCCAAGTGAGAAAATATCTTTAGTTCTCACTCCAAGCAAGAGGAGACGCGATGCCTCCCATCACCACCCAACAAAGAGGATTCTGAAGGGAAAAAGAGAGGGAGATGGCTAGCACAACTTGATAAAAAATCTTGCAAAATATTTTGGAAAACTACAAAATATTTCACAGAAATGTGTTTGTGAAAGGCCATCTCAATTGATGCAGAAAAAGCATATGACAAAATTTAATACCCTATCATAATAAAAGCATTCAATAAAGAATAAGAAAATTCTCTCAACATAATAAAGGCCATATAAGACAAGCCCACAGTTAACACCATGCTGCTGCTGCTGCTAAGTCGCTTCAGTCATGTCTGACTCTGTGTGACCCCATAGATGGCACCCCACCAGGCTGCCCCATCCCTGGGATTCTCCAGGCAAGAACACTGGAGTGGGTTGCCATTTCACCACCATACTCAATGGTAAAAACCTGAAAGCTTTTCCTCCAAGATCATGAGCTGGACAAGAATATCCACTCTTACGACTTCCATTCAGCATCGTACTAGAAGTCCTAGTCAGAGCAATTAGGAATAAAGAAAAAGAAAGAAAGAAAAGGCACCCAAATTGGAAATGAAGAAATAAAATTATCTCTGTTCATAGATGACACAATCTTATATGTAGAAAACTCTAAATATTCCACAAAAAACTTTTATAATAAACAAATTCAGCAGTTGCGGGATACAAAATCAACACACAAAAATCAGTTGCATTTCTATACACTAACAATGAACAATCCAAAAAGTAACAGAAACAATCCAATTTAGAAAAGCAGCACAATTAATAAAGCACCTTGAAACAAAATATACCTACATAGCAAAGACTCACACACTGAAAACTATAAAATATAGATGAAAGAAATTAAAGAAGATATAAATAAATGGAAAGACATCCTATGTTCATGGATTGAAAGGCTTAATATTATTAAAATGTTCATACTACCCAAAGAAATCTCTATCAAAATCCATAAGACACTTTTGTCAGAAACGTAAAGCAATACTAAAATTCATATAGATTCTCAAAGAACTCCAAATAGAACAATCCTGAGAAATAAAAATAAAACTGGAGGCCTCATAGTTCCTGATTTCAAACACATTACAAAGCTACAATACTGTAAATAGTATGTGCTCAGTTGCCCATTTGTGTCTGACTCTTTGCAACCCCATGGACTGTAGCCTGCCAGGCTCCTCTGTCCATGGAGTTTTCCAGGCAAGAATACTGGAGTGGGTTGCTATTTCCTATTTCAGGGGATCTTCCTGATCAGGGATCAAACTCAATCTCTTGTGTCTCCTGCACTGGCAGGCAGATAGTTTACCACTGAACCACCTGGGAAGTCCCCTAATTAGTATGGTGCTGGCATAAAGACATATAGACCAATGGAAGAAAAGAGAGCCTATAGATAAACTTCACTTATATGGTCAAATAATCTTCAACAAGTGTGCCATGACTACACGATGGGGAAAGGATAGTCTCTTCAATGAACAGTGTTAGGAAAACTGGATATCCACATGCAAAAGAAATAAATTAAACTCATATTACACCATATAAAAATTTTAACTTTAAATAAATAAATGTAAGACCTATAAAACTCGTATAAGAAATGCAGGGGAAAACTTCATGAAATTGGATTTGGCGATGATTTCTTAGATATGACACCAAAAGCACAGACAACAAAATCTAAAAACAGACAAACTACTTCAAATTTTAAAACTTCTGCACAGCAAAAGAAACAATCAACAGAGTGAAAAGGAAGTCTATAGGATGGAAGAGAATATTGGCAAACTATAAAACTATAAAAGGGATTAGCATCTAGAATATGTAAAGATCTCTTATAACTCAATAATAAAAGAACAAAAATCCTAATTAAAACAAGCAAACGACTTGAACAGACATTTCTTCAAAGATATACAAAAAGCCAATATGTATATGAAAAGATGTTCAACATCACTATTCATTAGCAAAACACAAATCGAAACAAGATATCACCTCATACCATTAGGATGGCCATTATCCAAAAAAGATTAGGATATAATAAGTGTTGGTGAGAATGTGGAGAAATTGGAACCCTTGTGAATTGTTCGTGGGGATGTAAAATGGTGCAACTGGCATGGAAAACACTATGGAGTTTCCTTAAAAAATTAGAAATAGAAGTACTGCATGATCCACCAATTCCATTTCTGGCTATATATCCAGGAGAATTAAAGACATTTGCACATTTATGTTCATTGCAGCATTATTCACAGTTGCCAAGAGGTGTAAGTAATCTAAATGACCATCAACAGATTATGGGATAAGCAAATTTGGTATATACATGCAAGTGAATATTATTTCACCCTTAAAAAGAAGGAAATCCTGTGGTATGGTACTATATGGGTGAGCCTTGAGGAACCTTAGAATAAGCAGAAGCAGCCAGTCATAAAATATATATACCTAGCATGATTCCTCATACTAGATATCTAAAGGCTATGGATATAGAGGTATAGAGTAGAACGGTGGTGGCCAAGGGCTTTGTGGGGAGAGAGATGTGAAGAGATGAAGTTTGGTGAGTATATGTAGTTTTAACATGCAGGAATTGGGGTGGAGGGGGCAAGCAGGTGGTTCTGGAAATCTTTTGCATCAAAATGTGCATGTGATTGACAATATTGTACTATACATATAATTCTTGTGAAGGTGCATTTTATATTGTGGTTTTAAGCCACAATAAAAAATGTAGTAAGTATTATGAGGAAAAGGCTTTACTTCAGGTGAATTCATGGAAAAGGACAGAGAGGCCCTGGAACAAGAAGCACATCCCTTGGCCAACCATCTCTCAACTGAAGGGCCCACAGATAAAGATTCAGACAGGACCAGAAATGTTCCTTAAGAATATTGGCTAGGGATTGTCAGCAAGGCTTTTGTGATATGGAAATAGAACTTTTATTAAAACCATTTGCTTAATACTTTTTAAGTATAAGTAAACAAATTGTACAGAATTCATATTACAAAATGTAGGTCAGTCATTCTCAATAAATCATTTCATTATCTTCATTTTCTCTTTGTTGTATAGATATGTGGCACAAGAGATCACTATCTGAATGACAGAATCAAGATTCAGGTGCTCAGTAAACAAAGCCAGGCAGAACCAGACTTTTATTCATGAAGTTTGCCACATATAAGGATGTTTACTGAGAAGGTTGCAACACATGAACTTGAAACGGTATGGTTCCACATGTGATCCTATCCTATACAAAATAGCTTTTCATTCCAGGTCAGTTAAAAAGTGCTTTTCTTGGATAAATTGTTAGAAATGTACCATCTCCCACAACTGAATCAGGAAAAAATAGAAAATATGAACAATTTGATTACCAATAATGAAATTTAATCAGTAATCAAAAAACTCCCAACAAACAAAAGTTGAATTCTACCAAATGTTTTAAGAAGTAAACATCTATCCTTCTCAAATTCCCAAAAACTGAAGAGGAAGGAATGCTTCTGAATGCATTCTATGGGGCCAGCATCACCATGATACCAAAACCAGACAACAGCACCACAAAAAGAAAGTTACAAAGCAAAACAAAAAATAACATTGCAGCACTATTTACAATAGCCAAGGAAATGAAGCAAATCAAGTGACCGCCAAGAGATAAATGAATAAAGAAGGTATATATATAAACACACATACAATGGAATATTATTCAGCCATAAAAAATAATCATGCCATTTTCAAAATCATGGATGGACTTAGAGGGTATTATACTAAGTGAAATAAGTCAGGTAAAAAAAGATAAACACCATATGATTTCACTTATACATGGAATCTAAAAACCAAGCCACATGAACAAGCATAACAAAACAGAACAGACTCATAGATATAGAGAACAAACAAGTAGTTACCAGATGGTGGGGAGGAAATAAATAGGTGAGGGAGATTAAGAGGTACAAAATTCCAGTCACAAATGAGTCATGAGGATGAAATGTGCAGTATGGGGAATAGAGTCAATAGTATTGCAATAACTTTATACGGTGACAGATGGTAACTAGACAAAGAAAAAAAAAGACCTCTGAGAAAAGGTTTTTTTAAAGTTATTTTCTGAGAGTTGTTTCTCTTTATGTGGCTATACTGCCACTTCTGCAATGAAAAATGCATCGAACTTTAGGGGAAGGAGGGAGTAAAGAATTTCATAGCTGGAAAACTGCAGAAGGGATCTAAGCAAACCATTATACTCTAAATTAAAGGGTATCTCAGACACGATGCTACTGACCTGGGATTACTGCCGCAGCTTTAGAGAACTTGCTCCACTGTGGAGCCTCCTCGCTGTTCTGAGACATGGAGAGGGTGGCACCCTATCAGATACATACAGTCTACTTGCAGAATTCCAGGTATATGACTCCACTAATACTGTAGTTTTCCAGTCAACAAATACAGAAGTTTCCTCATGTGCAAAGCTGTGGCCTTCCTGAGGCATGGCAATAGTGATAAACTCAAAAACCAGAAAGTACTAAGAGCAAGGAAACCCAGAAGCAGGAGTGGAGTGTCAGGGTAGGACCTATATCCAGAATGCACTTTTATGAGCTCTTTAGCTTCCCTGAAACAAAAATGGGAGTCAAAGAAATCCACTATTTCCATTTTTCTCTCTTGCCTTGGATTTGTGTACACTCCCCCAGGAGCAGTGGTTCTCTCTGGGAATTCTTGAAAGGGCATATACTTGTCTTGAGTGGAAGAAATAACCGTTGGGTCTTGATAGAATATTGGGAACAAGCCTCAAGCAGTCATGACAGGTAAAAAGTCTGAGCATGGTGGAGATGCTCCTAGTGTAGCCCCAGGCCCCTCCTATCCAGGGTTCACCCAACTCACAGTGAGAATAGGTCACATGCTGGCTTTCAGACATAGCTTCTGGAATATCCTTGAGGTGGTTCCTGAAAGAGCAATGAAAGTGCACCATAGCTGTCCAGCTTACCATTCACATCCAGCATCAAGTACACCCAAGATTATCTTTGGAGAGCAATAAATTTCTTGAAATAAGAAAATCAAACACTTTTTTCCCCTCAAACTACTCTCTTTCCCCCCATTCTCCTTCTACTTTATGTTCTTGTTCAATTGCTCTTTGAATTGCAACTTTATAGTCAATCCAATTTACCTTATTTACACCTATCACTATGTAGCTTGATCTTACTGATTTGTTGTCAGTGTTTCTGCTTGCCAAAATTCAAGCAATGATTACAGCAGCTAAGATTTGCATAGGACTTCAGGGCACAGTCACATCTGTGACATGTTAGGTCCACCAATTATCCTATGATAGAATATTACTACATGCTTTTGCAGATTTAGAAAGTGGGTCCCAGAAAAGCAAATTGACTTATGCAAGTCAGGAAATGGTAAAGCCAGGACTCAAAGCCAGGATCTCTCTCTCTCTAAGTCCTAAATATTTTTATTATATGGCTTTTCTTATCTGAAAAAAGGTATTTCTTCTACCTCATCAAAATTAAGTCAAATATTGACAGGACAGACCCCTGCGACACATTATTATAAATACTTGTCCATTAGTATAGAGCCTTTATGATGAAAAAGAAAGATTAGAAAGTTATAGGAATTAGTGTAAAGATTTGAAACAGAAACAACAAAATCCCAACACTTCAAAGGAAATCATTCACAACCCCTAGAAGTCTCTGACTTCTGAAAGACATGAGCCTCTCACATTTATGAATTACTCACCTTTCCTAGGTGAAATCTAGCTTTAAAAAATTTATTGAAATTGAACTACTCAGACAACTGTGGTAAAGGAAGATTGAATTATTTAAAATTTAAATCACTTAGTTTTTTTTTTTTTAATGTGATTATATTAGTTTTAAGAATCTATCATAAGACAGGGCAGATAAAGCACAGCCAGTTCCAGGTCCTCCTGTTGTTCAGCTGCTAAGTCATGTCCAACTCCTTGTGACCCCATGGACTGTAGCCCACGAGGCTCTTCTGCGCATGGGATTTCCCAGGCAAGAATACTGAAGTCAGTTGTCATTTCCTTCTCCAGGGGATCTTCCTGACTCAGGGATCAAATCACATTTCCTGCATTGGCAGGTGAATTATGTAACACTGAGCCACCCGGGAAGCCCCAGGTTCTCCTGGACCCCTATTATAAAGGACAAGTAATTATAAATTTGTTTTATCTTGCTGATTTTGTTGGACACTGAATTAAATATTAAAAACATGTTTCTATCGAAGGTAATGCAAGTGGTTCCTTCCAAGATTATTATACACTTCATATTTGCAAAGATCATAAGATTTCCCTGAAATTTCTCTACTCACCTTTCCTTAGCATCCAAGAAGGCTTTGGCAAAAGGGTTGTACTTGATTTTGAGAGCTGTTATCTTGTATTTACAAAGACAAGAAGTGTTAGTGAAAGTAGAATATACGTGGGGAACAGAACACTTTATCTTCACCTGTGAATTTTTGTAAAATCAAAATAATTCTCCTCTCTCTTTTTTTCTCCCTCTCCATGTTTCTTTGCTTCCTTCTGCACAAAATCACTATTGCACTGTCCAACAAGAAACATTTTATTGTCATATATGGCGAAAATGGCAAATGCAGTATAAAGTGAGCAAAGAAACGATAAAGCAACAAAATTGCACAAACCTGATGTGCTAAATCTAGCATTTATTCTATTATTCATTCATTTTTTTCAACAGTAATTGAACACCTACCATCTGTCAGTTACTCTTCTAGTCACTGGGACACAAAGGAGGGTATACTGATGAACACCTGTCTCTAGACTCTCAAGTCAGACTAGAATCAACTCCCTGACCTCTTAAATAATCACTACCCTTTGGGCCATGTTTACACACACGCACACATGCGCGCACACACACACACACACACACACACACACACACACACACACACTATCAATCCCACCTACTTTCACCCTTTATCTCCCCTAGGCTTAGCCTACTTCATTTTCCTTCAGAGCCATCTGACCAAATATATATTTATCATTTTCATCTCTTCTCACCCAGATGCAAGTGCCTTGAGTACAGTGCAGTATTACCAGCATGTAGGAAAACATCCAGCCTGTACTAATATCCAACAAATATTTGCTGAATAAAAGAAGATATTTGGCTCCCTCGTCCACCCCTGTACCCACTCTCAGGGTGCATTTACGTTGGCAGAGATACGATGTCAGGAGACAGAGGCTCTGACGTTAGAATTTCCCAGGTTTGATTCCCATGGGGCATGTCCAAGACCAGAATTACAGCATCAGGCTAGTAGCCTGTTGAAAGCATAGCCTTAGCCTTGCTGCTAGTTCAGAGGGAACCCTCCAGCATGTGTCCAGGAAAATCTGAGCGCTTAGCCAGAGGGCAACCAGATGACAGGTTCCGCCTGCCATGGACTAAGAGAGCAGGCAGCATGTCAGGGAGTAAGGGACGTTATCCAGAGAACAGAGGAGGCCAGAATGTGACCCCCAACTCCTCCTCACTTTCCAGAGTTGAAAACGCCCACTCTCCCTTCGTAAACCCAGAGGCCATCCTACAGAGTGTAAAAGGGGATGAAAGGCAACCTGAGAAACAAAATGTGTCAGCCTGTAAAAACTGAACAGTATTTGAGGACCTGTTTAAATGTTCAGATATTTGGTTAATTTTTCTTTCCACTGACCTGCTAAAGGGTTCAGCTGAGAGGCCAGATTAGCTATAGAAAAGAAATTACATTTTCCTGCACATCGTCTGTAGGCACTAAGGCAGTAGTTTCCAAACCTGGATGATCATCAGAATCCTTTAAGACTATTAAAACCGGATTCTGGGTATTCTCCCTGGAGATTCTGACTCAGTTAGCTGAATGGGAGCCTAAAAATCTTATAAAGCTTCCAAATAAAGAAATGCAAATTAAAGCAACAGTAAGATACCATTTTTCCTACCCTATTGAATTATCAAAGCTGAAAATGTAGGTAATCACCAGTGTTGAGACTGCTGTGGAAATTATAAATGGATACGCTCTTTGCAGGGAGGCAATGGGGCTTTGTCTATCACAGTTCTAAACATACACTCTCCTTGACAGAACAATTCCATTTCTGAGTGCTTAATATTCTTTGCAGTATAATTTATCATAGAAAATAAAACAACTGGAAATGACCTAAACGTCATTTAGGTGGGAAACTGATTGCCTGAAATATAGTGTATCCTCTGCAATAATTTCAGAAAAGGAGATAAATCCTAATCCAATTTACATAGAAAGATATTCATAATGTACTCTTAAATACAGGGGATGGGGAGAAATTGCATAGTATTATGAACATGAGCAAATTTGCATGAGGAAATCTATACATTGTGCATATTTATAAATGAACAGAATATGCGTGGGAAAAAAGCACACTCTAAGCTATTATTTGTAGTGTCCCTGGGGTGTAGGATTCACAAAATAGGGAAAAAGTAAATTTTTGCCTCTAACTTTTCATTTCATTGTATATACTTCCATACTATTTGTTTATCATGTGAAGTTTTTTTAATAAACATGTATTATTACCATTTAAAAATTTTTTAAGGGTGGAGGAAGGATGAACTGGGAGTTTAGGCTTAAATGCAAACTATTAAATACATAGAATGGAAAAGCAGTAAGATCCTTCTGTATAGAATGGGGAACTATATTCAATATTCTGAGATAAACCATAAAAAAAGAACATAAAAAGAGAATATGTATATATGTATAACTGAATCACTTTGCTGTACAGCAGAAAATAAAAANTGGGAGTTTAGGCTTAAATGCAAACTATTAAATACATAGAATGGAAAAGCAGTAAGATCCTTCTGTATAGAATGGGGAACTATATTCAATATTCTGAGATAAACCATAAAAAAAGAACATAAAAAGAGAATATGTATATATGTATAACTGAATCACTTTGCTGTACAGCAGAAAATAAAAACATTGTAAAGCAACTATACTTCAATTTTTAATAAGCTTTTAAAGTTTAAGCAAAAAGAATCCAATCGATCAGGTATCCTGGTGACCAGCAGTCCCATCCAGTTTGGTATGTGGATGAACCAAAAAAATTTTGCTCCCACAGAGTTTACAGAGGCCAGATGCTGTCTCCTCAGCTGTAACCATCAGAGTGGCCCAAGTTAGGCAGGAAAAGATCTACATATGGCCCCAAAAGAGCTAACAAGTGGGACAGATAATATAACACAAACCCAAAGAGGGTGCATGGTTGAATCAATTCCCACAGACTTGCTTTAGAGCAAGAGAGACGCCTAGCTTTGTCAGGTCAAGGGCCTGGAAACAAAGACTCCTGCATTTCTGCTGGTTGTATGACAATGCACCACTGTGCCTTACTGGCACCAGGAGAAGAAACACTGGTGGAGCTTTGGCAAGCAGGGAGAAGGAGGTGGAAAGTGATTACCATACTGCTTAACTTTGTCTCTACCACGTCTATCTGAGTGTATCTGAATGTTAGAAAACCTACCTTTCATCCAAGTTTGGCCATAGCAATAAAAGCACTGCCCCCTAGTCCCACTACACACCCCCAGGTGACATTTACACATACATACACACACACACTCACCTCCTCGTTCTGATAGGCAGTCACAGCTATGAACTGGGTTTCAGGGAAGGAGCAGTTCATCACCATTCGATGGGCATCTCCAACACGCACTATGTGAACCTGGGGTTCATATTTATGCAGAGAATTCAACATTATCTGTTTAGGTGGAAGAAGAGAGAGAATACACACAGCCTGGGGCATCACAGGTTACAGATGACCCAGCATCTCTGACTAGTCCTAAGGTTAACACCCACCTCATTTAGGGCCACACACATTGATCCCCAGTCATCTGAGCTGCCACTGTCTCTCTGAGAAATTATTGAAGGGAGATTTTTTTTAGAAACTCTTAAGGAGAATAACTTTGGAGCTGCTTATGCGGGTGACTAGGCACATACACACGGAAGAGGGTGAAGGGTGGGTTGCCAGAGAAGAGATGGTCTAAACAGTGATTCGGTTTTCTGCCAAAATCCTGGCTTCCTTTTTTTTCCTCCTATTTTCAGCACAATGATATGAATTTTGCTCTTTGTAAAGTAAAATAAAGTAAAAATAAAAATTTTAAAAGAAAAAAAAAAAACACATACTGTTTTTCTTCCTGTGAGAAACTGTGTTAGTGTTAGTAGCTCAGTCATGTCTGAATCTTTGCAACCAATCTAGCCCACCAAGCTCCTCTGTCCATGGAACTCTCCAGGCAATAATACTGGAAAGGGTTGCCATTCCCTTCTCCAGGGAATCTCCCTGATCCGGGGATGAAACCTGGATCTTCTGAATCGCTGGCAGATTCTTTACCATTTGAAGCACCATGGAAGCCCCCCAGTAAGAATTCCTAATTGTCTCAAAATCCTGACAAAGGGCTGAATTACCTAAAAAGTAATGATAGCTGACATCTGCTGGTTATATAACATCCACTCTTTCTGATTCAAATCAAAGGTTTTTTGAAAGTCTCCAGTTGTGAAAACTGGGAGAGAATAAATAGTTTACTTTTCAATTTCCTGATTCAATAAAGAACTGGAAACTTCTGAATATTGCAGAGACTTCGGAAGATGACTTACCACGCTTAAAACAAGAGCCCCTACATCCCAGCTGGATAAGCACAGAGATCAGACAAGGGGTGAGACATCTAAGGGCTTATGAGACGGACCAAAGTGAAATCTGGGGGAATAAGACCTCTTCCCCCAACTGGNGAAGATGACTTACCACGCTTAAAACAAGAGCCCCTACATCCCAGCTGGATAAGCACAGAGATCAGACAAGGGGTGAGACATCTAAGGGCTTATGAGACGGACCAAAGTGAAATCTGGGGGAATAAGACCTCTTCCCCCAACTGGGTCTAATCCCCGCAAACAGTCTACATTTTATAAAGCAAATAACAACCTTGCACAGCACACTGGTATGCACAATCCTACCAGAGAAAACAAAAGAGGAAAAAGCCTCAAAATCTTGTTTACTCTAATTGGAGACCTTAAATAAAACCCTCTTTATTTAAGGTTTGTTTGGATTCTTTTTCTGAAAACCCAAAGCTGATTCAATATTCTATTGATAATTATCATAATGCCCAAGTAGAGGGAGCAATTATTTCATTTAGGAGCAGCTTTTTATTAAGATGCCACTTACACCAAAAAAAAGGCGGGGGGAGGGAATAATAAAACCCTGGTACCCACAAACATCTCCATCCTCTCAAGCTTGGTCAAAAGCACCGCACACAGGGCAAAACTCTGAAAGGCCCCTGATGATTAAGTAAACTACTGCACTCTCTCACTCTCTTAACATCAGGAAGTCCATTAAAAACTGAAAGCACCAATTAAGAGCTGTTTATTCCTGTTCACATTTGGACTCCGAGGAATAATTGGCTTCTGTGAGAGAAGAGGTCGATGAGGACCCCCTAATTACCTAAATGCACCCTTGATATTTCTTGATGGGTGTTGTGGGGCAGCTGGGTGGCCAGGCTACCGAGCATACCTGCCCACCTCCGTTGAGCTTATTGGTCAGCTTCACTTTGCTGAAGGAGATGGGTGCCTTCATCCAATGGGCACCGAAGTTGGGGGAGTCTGGGTGGATGTAGACACAGCTGTGGCTGGAGACCTCTGGCTTGCCTGCAGGCACCCACTCTCCATTGACGTACTTCCAGCGATGACTGTCCGTTGGGACAAAGTCCAGAAGGAGTGAGTACATGGCATTGGGGTCCAGGCCTGTGATGCTAATCTTTAGGACTGGGAACATCCGTCTAAAAGAAAAGGCAGAAATTGAGCCACAGAAGTATATTAGAATGTTAGGAACATCTCTATAGTTGTCCAGTCCTCTCTCTGCTCAGAGGAGAATGTCCTTGGAGGGCTCTTGTGGTGCAGAAAATGCACCGGGGGAAGCCAAATAAAGAGGGGTCAGGCCAGCAGCCTCGAAGTCAGCCAAGCCTCTTTTTACCAATGTATTTTATATTGAGGGTTTTTAAATATAAATTTATTTATTTTAATTGGAGGTAAGATGACCCAGAGGGATGGTACGGGGAGGGAGGAGGGAGGGGGGTTCAGGATGGGGAACATGTGTATATTGAGGTTTTACTTTTAAATGTTGTGCTCTGTTTTACAGTCTGAAAATCATTCATCTAGTCATTTGACTAGAATGAAATTCCTCCTGAAACTTGAGGTATTATAGACAGGCAGGTACCAGGTCTTCACAGAGCTTCCTTCAAAGGTTTTCTCTCAGCATACATCAGATTTTTACACTATTGCCTCAGAGCAGGCCTTCTCTGTATCACAAAATAGTTCTAAATAATAGTAACAGTGTTAATACAGAAAACATAGTTTGTGGTAAAGGCAGTGAAGGGGACCCTTGACTCTACATATTTAGACCA
>SJYV01022946.1:0-14650 GCA_006410875.1 Neotragus pygmaeus | reverse complement strand
TTGCTGTATTTGGGGTGGCCTTTCTGTATGCTGGATGTTTGTGGTTCCTCTTTATTGTGGAGGTTCCTCCCTGTGGGGTGGTTGGATGAGTGGCTTGTCAAGGTTTCCTTGTTAGGGAAGCTTGCATCAGTATTCTGGTGGGTGGAGCTGGATCTATTCTCTCTGGAGTGCAATGAAGTGTCCAGTAGTGAGTTTTGAGGTGTCTGTGGGTTTGGTGTGACTTTTGGCCACCTGTATTTTAATGCTCAGGGTTATGTTCCTGCATTGTTGGAGTATTGGAAATTTGTTGGCTCTTGGGTGGAGCTTGGTTTCAGTGTAGGTATGGAGGGTTTTGGATGAGATTTTATTGATTAAAGTTCCCTGGAGTCAGGAGTTTTCTGGTGTTCTCAAGTTTTAGATTTTAGCCTCCTGCCTCTAGCTTTCAGTCTTATTCTTAAAGTAGCCTCAAGACTTCTACATCTATACAGCACTGATGATAAAACATCTAGGTTAATGGTGAAAAGATTCTCCACAGTGAGGGACACCTAGAGAGGTTCACAGAGTTACATGGAGAGGAGAAGAGGGAGGGGGGAGATAGAGGTGACCAGGAGGAGAATAGGGGGAAATCAAAAGGGGTGTGAGCAATCTATCCAGTAATCAATTCCCTATTTTCTCTCCACAGCCTGGAACATCCAGAGAGGTTCGTAGAGTTAAATAGAGAAGAGAAGGGGGAGGGAGGAGATAGAGGTGACCTGGGGGAGAAAAAGTAGAGACAAAAGGGGAGAGAGCAATCATGCCAGTAATCACACTCCAAAGTAAAAATGGGTATGAAGATTGGGTTCTTAAAGGTACAGAATTGATAACAAATACCAAAAAGCAAAGATTAAAAATCTAGAGTAGAGGTTAAACTTTCAAAAATACAATATAAAAAAGCAAAACAAAGGCACAAATATTATAAATAAATAAATAAATAAATATGAAATTTGCTTAAAATTAGGGTCTTTTTTTGCAAGGCAATAGGACATTTTAAAAATGAAAATTAAAGGAGTAATGAAGAACTTAGAAATAAAAGAAACTTAAGTTACAAAATGATAATAGTAAAGTATATCTAGGAATTTCTCTGGAGCTATTGAGGGCAGTGTGGGGTCAGTTCAGTTTCAGATAGTTCATTGTTCCAGCTTATACTTCTTCTCAAGGTCCATAGGCCCCTTCCAATGTAGTCACTGCTAACTACAGGGTTTTAATCTCTTGCACCTGTCACTTCCAAATTGTTTACCTCTTCTTTATTTTGGTTTCCTCTGTTGCAAGTCTCTTCAGGGTCTAATTTCCACCCTGACACAAGGGGGTGTAGGAGGTCATTTATTTAGGTTCAGTCGTGCTGTGGGGAGGGAGGAACACTGCAAACAAATATCACTGGCATGTGTGGGCAGTGCTCGCAGTGTCGGGCCATACTGGGCTTGCCCCGGCTCACAGCGTGTGTGTTTTCCCTGTCTACACTGCTCAGGATCCAAGTTGTTCTGCAGGGAACTGTCTAAAGCGGGCCCTGGGTTGCACGCACATCCCCAGTCTACATTGTTCAGGTTCAGGTTCTCAGGTACTCCACAAAGGCACAGGCTTGGTTGGGCTGGCATTTTGTGCCTTTCCCAGGTCCTAGCAGCTCTGGTGACCAGCTTGGCGAGTGCACTCTCCCCAGGTGGGTGGTGTGTCTTATCACCTCCTGGTCCCAGCCCCTCGGTTTCCTGGGTGCTCTGGGAGAGCGCCATCTCAGGTGGTCCGTGTGTCTCCTCCGGGGAGCTGATCTCTGCCTGTGACCCTCCTGGTGGATGTCAACCATCCAGGATCCCAGGAAGACTTTGTTAGCAACTGGGAGCCTGCTCACAGTTTGGTGGAGGGTGTCGTGTCAGGAGCTGAGATTGCCCCTCGCCTTTCGGCTCTGGCTGTTGCCTGACTGCCCCTCCACCTCAGGCGTGGGGAGGGGCCAGGCACAGCAGGGTTAGCTGCCTCAGATTGTCCTCAAGGCATTCGGGCCCTGGCCTTACCCTGAGCATGTAGCCTGCACCTCCCTGTTCAGCCCCCGCTGGCTGCTGGTGGACACACGTCTGAGCTTCTTCTCCACTGGGAGTTGCGAATAGGCACATGGTCTGTGGGTCCCCCCTCCTTATGTTGCCCTCTGAGATTCCAAAACTCCCCACAGGCCCACTGGTGAGAGGGTTTCCTGGTGTTTGGAAACTTCTCCTCCCTCACGACTCCCTCCGCAGGACGGGCCTCTGTCCCTAATTCTTTTGTCTCTCTTTTTATCTTTTATATTTTGTCCTACCTCCTTTTGAAGAGAATGGGCTGCTTTTCTGGGTGCCTGGTGTCCTCTGCCAGCGTTCAGAAGTTGTTTTGTGGAATTTGTTCAGCGTTCAAATGATCTTTCAATGCATTTTGTGGGGGAGAAATTGGTCTCCCCATCCTCTTCCTTTGCCATCTTAGGACTACCCCCAGGAGGTGTGAATCTTACCAGCAGATGGGCGGTGGCAGCAGGGCTGGCCTGGCACCACTGCATCCCTCTCAGAACTGAGAAAGCACCCAGGGACACTCACAGTTAGCTGCCGAGGCCCCAAATGTAATTTTTAATTATCCATTATTTACTGATGAATTATTGTATCTAAAAATAGGGGCATGAATGTTCCTTCTGTAGACAGAGTGTAAAATCTCAATTTGTGGGAATTTGGAATGGCAATCAAATAACAGCAACCATTCAGCAATAAATTACTATTTATAAAAAGTATATATACAATTACTTACTTGAAATGGTTTGGGATTGAACTCAAATGGTTTTACAAATAAATATCAGTCACATACTATTCCAGGACAGCTTTGCCTGAGTTTAATGATACCCCTCCCTTTTTCTGTCACCTGAACCCAGTGGTATTTTGAGCTACCTAAAAAGGTGTCATAAGATTCTAATAAGACTGCTCAAAGGGATTTTAGCTATATTCAGATTTTCCTTTTATAAAGCAACGGCTTTAGTGAGATGCAGCTCATATATATGTTTCTCTTTTTAATAACTCTATGCTATGTGGCCCATTGAGGAGAGGCAGAGAATGTCACAAAATCAAAATTAGAGGCATAAGGGATACTGCTTAAAAAAAGAAAGCAAAAACAATGTTGTGACTGCTTTGTTTATGGTTGTTATTTTAATTTTTGTCTTCCTCTCTTTCTCTGTGCCTCTGTGTCTCTTACACACACATACACACACACAGAGTTTTGACAGTTTCATTATCTTCCCTTATTCTCCTATTCAAATTATGTTGATATGCCTTGGGGCCTGGTATCAGAGGGTACCCTTTGCATAATCTAACAAACGAGTGAAAGTACTAAAGAGAAGTGACTCCATGAGGGCAACTTTCTGATTTTTTTTTTCTTTTTTTAGGATTTTATCTTCCTTTTAAGAAAACTCCCCACAAATCCCTGGATAAATGACATAGGTTATAGATATTTAGCAAAAGTTTCCTGGGGAAAATGTATGAAATTTCTAATGCATCAATAATGTTACATTTTGCAAAGTCTGTAAAACTTTCCAGGCTGAGAAAATCCAAGACAAATTGACAAATGAGATTTTATATATCGGTCTTCCAGATTTACCCACAAATAATGGTATGGTAGAAGATACCAAATAATTCATAATGACATAATCCTTTGCAATCAAATTAATGATTCAAATGTAAAGGAACTCTTAAGAAGAAGATGAAAAATATAACCCATTACTTAGAGATCTATACCTTTCCTAAAATTCTACTTTATTTAGCTGGAAGTCCTCTGGTCCTTTTGTATTCTTGGCACAATTCTCCATTGGGTGTCTGACTCACTTCTAATCCTTAAAATAAATTATTCTGATTTTCAGCTAGAACTGTGGTTTACATATGTGCACTGTTTGTGTATGAATGGTCCCTGCATATGTGTCAGAGTGGGGAGAATGCTCATGCCTTTCATAGATCTAAGCTACTTTCCCCATAAATCTACCGCTTTAGCCTTAAGGGAGTGTTCTGCTCTGGTTTCACGCTTAGTGAAGTGCTTGATTCATCACTTTGCATCTCTCTATCTGTACCACTCTCCTCCATCCCCTCCTTTGTCTTGGATAGCTCATTTTATGTTTTAAGTTCTGGGTCATGGGTACATTTTCTCCCCCTAACAGGAGCTGGCCTTAAAGATTCCATTTTAAAAATACTTTCAAAATTGAAGTAAGCCATTTTCTCCCTCTCTCATCTCTATCTTCATTTCTAGAGTTATCAAATTAGACAATATCAAATATTTGCTGCACCCTTTCCCTCAATACATATATACAGCTAGATCAATGGGAAGATAGTTCCTCCAGAAATGCTTGGGGGCAAAATAGAAGGGCATTTGCAGAAGGGAGGCTCGGAGAGATCATTTAATCCAGGCCCCTGCCTTCAGGCTGCTGCCAAATTATTTAGGTCTCAGGATTATTGGAGCTCCCCTTGAAGATCTACATAGTTTCCATCCAGGCGTTTCGTTCTAGTCTGTTTCACTAGAATACCCCAAACCATCTTCCTTATATCCCACTGAACCACTTTTTTAAACTATAATTTTATCCCACTTCCTTGTTTATTCTTCTATATATGTGGAAATCAAAGGTTTAAAAATCCCCTCTAAGAAATATTTCTTATACACACAGACACTATTTTGGTCACCCTTCAAGGCACAACTTCTTAGGCTATGTGGGTTTTCAGATGTCCTTAATGTGTTGTGCTCTAGGTTTCTCAAACCTCTTCGAAAACTTCTTATCAAGAGAGTCTCTGACGTAAGAAGAGAAAGGCAGTCAACACTGAACAAAGGAAAAGTTAATAAAGAAGGAGAGCAGAGAGCTTAGGACGGCATATACTTTTCCAGCACTACCATTCCACATTTCATCAGAACTGAAAACCTAGAAATCAACCCCTTCTCCTTCTTCTCCTTCATGCCACATATACAGTTACCAAGTCTCGCCATTTCTATGCCTATCTCCATAACCAAGCCCTTGATCCCTCTTTCACCATCCCTTGCTAACTCACCCCCACCCTACCCCCCAAACACAGAAACAAGCCCTGTGTACTACTCAGGGTCTACCCTTCAACAGTTTGAATGAGCATCATTGTAACAGTTCTTAACCAGTCTATTTTCAGTTTGCCACCTAATTCATCTTCTAGACAATACCACAAAATTATTTTTCTAAAATGTCAATTTGAAATTATTTCTTCTGCTCTAAATCATTGGATGGTCACTATTACCTAAGAATGAAGTCTATTTTTAATCTAATCATAGGAGGCTTTATATGAGTTTAGTCTAGCTTACCTGTTTGGCTTCAATAAACTAATATTTCTCCATTCATACCATATACCCCTCCATTGTACTGGGTAATTGTTTTTCCTTAAATAGGCTACATACTTTTATGCCTTTGTGCCTTTTTACTTGTTGTTCTTCTCTGTCTAGAATATTATTTTTGTCATGCCCCTGATTTAACCTGCTTAAACATTATCATCTCTGTGGAACAGTCTCCAATCTCCCAGACATAGTTTTTCATATGTCTCTTTTTAGCTCTTCACTCATAATTTTTCAACAATTTCTTTATATCTACAACTCTGTTACTATATTGAGAGGGACTCTATTTTATTCACTTTGTACTTTCTTTTTTTTTTTTCAATGCCTAGTACAGTGTCTACTGTAGATGTAGTTCTCTGAAGACTTTTTAGGATGGGTGAATGGATGAAAATATTTGAGGATGAAGAGAGGGAGCTGTGATAGACAGATGGTCAAACTGGAGGACATCCCATAGTGGTTATCTATACCTTTGTTTGGAAGGCTGGCTTAGGTCAGTTTGAGAAACAGGGAACTTGAGTTTTTGAAGTTGGGTCCCCTGGATGAGTAGCTAGGTAGCCAAAGGCAGAAACTCAAAGGTATTTAAAAGCTGTGGCTAAGAATCACAATGAGAGAGATGGCTATATGCAGGCACCCATTTCTGGGGCCCTCCTTCCTGTCCCACTACTTCCAAGAGGCCTGCCCTCTGGAGCTTCATATGAGACTTAGATGCCAGACTTTTCTAGGTTGCTGACATTAAGAATCTACATGTTCCAGTTGTGGAGTTGGCAGTGGTTTTATTTCTCTGAGGAAACTTCTGTAAACAAAGTACTTTGTTTTGTTTTCCTCCCATCCAGCTTCCATCCATACCGGTTTCCCCCCATCCCCCCCCATTCCCACATGATGCACTACAAGCCAAGTGAGGCTGGCAGCTCTCATTCTGAAGCTGACATGACACTCTGAAGATCTTCACCAGCCAAATTACTCTCCATAGATTGCTTAATTTCTGGAACATGTTCCATAATCACATTTTTCTCCCGACTACACTTCATCGTCTCCTCTTCCTTATCTCTTTGCTCCATTTCCTTTCCTTTGCTGACAGCAGGTGGCCAGTGGTGTCTTGGAAGGAGAACCTGGCAGCAATTCAACCCAAAGCAACAGAAACCGTGATTCGGTTAACTATTATTTGCCAAGTATAGACTTTGATGGGAGATCAAGATTTTTCTTACAGACGGCATAGGTGGCCAGGACTGAGGGTAGAGGTGGAATGTGGGAAAGTGGCACAGAGACAAGCAATATCCAGATCCTCAACCTTTATCAGTCCATCAAAAGCCAACTTGATTCTTCCATACTGTTTATAAAATGAGATTAAAACTCATGGAAAATATTGCCTCAGACTTTTCATGGTTAAACTGGCAATGCACCCATTTTACAGATGGTTACTGGTGAGAGGAGATGTCATCGAAGTCCTTCATAGTAAAATTGAAAAATATACACCAGAATAGAATTCCTTAGTATCTTCACCCTCAGGTGCTATGTACTTGCTGAAATCTCCTTGAAATCAACTTCATTCAAAATTTATTTATATTAAATTTTCAATTCTAGTTCCATCTTCAACAAAAATTAAGTTATAAGCCCATTGTCTGGCTCTGTAGAGGCAGAAGTGAATTTCAATGGATTCTCAGTTCCCTGGGTATATTCTCAAATGAACTACATTTTCATTTTAAAATACCAATTTTCTCAACACCTAATGAATTCACAAACATCTAGTTCTCAAGGATGTGTAATGAACCCTAGAAAGTTTTTAGGAAGCAATAGCCACTGGCATAGCATTTTACAGCTGAAAAAAATGGAGGTTTAAAAGAGTTACTTGAAGATTACAAATGATAGAACCTAGTTTCCCACACCGGGCCTCCTTCAGCTTCCCTTTTTGGGGAGCCACCTAAGTCTCCATTCAAGATAGAACAGGTAAGTCTCTTGCTGTTTTATTTGTTTGTCTAATATTCAGCAAAAATCAAAGCTTTTGACTGTGTGTGGGCAAAGAAAGGGAGGGAAAAGAAAGGCAAGGTGAGGCGGAGCAGGCATGGGGTCAGAAGTAGTCTTGCTGCTCGTCCAGAATAATGAATGGGTGAGTCGGCCCCATGCCACAAGTGATCTGACCACATCCTGCCTCCTCCACACCACACAAAGACTATGACACAAGACAGACAGTGCTCCGCTTGGCTCTCTTCGCTAACACTTCACAGCAGCCTATTATTCTGACATTCCCACAGTGTTACTACTGTACTATTAGAAAGGGAAAATTGGCAGGCAACGCATATCTAAAGTTATTTCATTAAAGCTGACAGCTTTAAAATGTGCTTCTGAAGGGGACAAGGATAGATTTCAAACAACTATGTACTAGTCCTCAAATAAGCAACGGGTCTTAGATTTTTCTTCACGGCTTTACCAAGTTTACACACCATGTTTTTCTGGAGCACCTGATTCAAAGACAGTAACAGTTATAGAAAATGATGCATTGCCCAAGGGTTATTTGACATCTAAACACCAGGTTTAGGTGAGAAACTAGACATGTCAATTTTTTAAATCCCCAAATCATAGAAACTCTCAAGAATCCACCTTACTTGGTATGAGAGAAGAGGTTGAAGGTGAAGATGTCATTAAAAGTTTCTTAAGCCACTGTCAACTCTGGCCTTCCATACCTAAGTCATTATTTTGTTGTCTCTTTTTCACTTTGTCATTCATTATGTATTTCACTCTATTTCTTTGACTGTTTTCTCTCAGGAGACAGCATGGTATATTAGAAACAACATGGACTTTGGTAACAGACTAACCCAAATTTGTAATCTTGTTCCTTTGTGGCTGCGAGACCCTGGGGAATTTGCTTACCCACTCTGCACTGCTATTTTGTCATCTGAAAAACATGTATGCTTATAACTACCTCATGGGGTTGTTGGAATGATTAAATAATACTATAAGTGAACTAGAAAGCTCTTGAATATTAGTAACTTTATTTCCCCTTTTCTTTCCCTCTTTCTCTGTCAGGTATCACGCTTTCTATGCTTCTTTTTGCATAGTCTTGTTACCACCTCACAGGATTAACGGGCCAGTGTGCACATTGCTCAGCCTTTACACAGAATCCAAAATGCCAAGTATGACAGTGATTCCAAGCATGGGATTTGGTGTCAGATTGCTTCAGTTCAAACCGTAGCTCTGTTACTAGCTGTGTTTCCTTGGGCAAATTATTTAACTTCTTCCAGGCTCAATTTCTCTATTTGTAAAACAAGAATAATACTCCTACCCCATAGGATTTCAGTGAATATGTAATGGGTTAACTCATATCTCAGGCCATAATAGATGTTCAATAAATGTGCATTGTTAAAAATCCATTGTTAAAAAAATAATCAACTGCTATCTTCTCAGAGAGGCTTTCCTTAACAATGTATTAAAAATTGTAGCCATTACTCTTATTCCCTTTTATCTCACCCTGTTTCATTTTTTATTCTCAACAATTATAAACCTCTGACTAGATATATATTTATCTGTATATTTGCTTCTGTTTTTCTTCTTCCCTATCTACCATTAGAACATTACGTCCATGAAAGCATGCTCTTTCTTTTCTTCAATCCCCAACACCTAGAAGAGTACTTGGAACTTACTTGGCACTAAATAAACATCCACTCACTGGATGAATGTATTCTACTTAAGGCATTCCCATCAGAGGAGAAGCTCAGCTCTTTCAGGATAAGGAGGTCATAACCTGAGTGTAGGAGTCTTGCTATTCTCTATTGATCTTCCTCCTAGGAAAACCATACTGAAAGCTGAGCTAAATCCTCTGGGTGACTGGAACACTTGATTACTTAAGACATAAACTCCTGCTTACATGGCAGCCTGGCTATGAGGCCTGTAATTAAGTTCACTAAGACATCTTGTATTTTATATGGCTTTTCAAAAAATATTCTGCTTCCTTTAAATTTTCTTCCCAGGTCATAAAAGATTTGGCGGGGGGCGGGGGAGGCGGTTTTTACCTTAATGGAGTAATCCTGGACCTCAGATCCTGCCTTTTCCTTTTTAGTAGTGTAGTACCAAAGCATATATGACAGGTCAATGAGAGAGCAAGTCTCTACACAGTGGGAGTGAGTAGCAAGGGAGGTTCAAGCCAAGTGTTTCCAGCCAGATGCCTCCAGCCACCTGCATTGCCCATGTCTACTTGTAAATCACAGAACACTGAAATGCTAATCTTCACTGTTAGCTTGGTTTCTACTTTAACCCTGAGATCTTCTGTTGATGTTATACCTGGCTAAGTGTCTATTTGGTATTCATGACTCTTTTCCCTCTTCTGATGTGAATTTCTGCATTGTCCCCAAAGCTTGCCTTCTGCTTATTTCCACATAACACTATTATTTTTAAGAAATAGATTGTAGCAAATGTCAGGAGAGAAAAGGGGATTAGGCTTTAGCTCAGGGAGATGCCTAAGCCATTGTGTAGTGGCAAAGTGAAGCAGAGACACTCTACCAAATTGTGAGAGGAAATAGCTTTGAGCCTTAGCATTACTCATATATGCTTTAGATGCATGACCTTCAAGTGGCAGTAATGAATATCACTTTTCCTGTTGATAAATATTGATTACTCTGTGCTAGTGGGAATCTGAAGTCCATTTGGATTTGATAACTACCAGCTGTGACTTATTAAGAGGCTACATGCCCCTCAGCATGTTTGGCTGCTTGGGTAACTCCTGTTGTTACCCACCTACAAATTTTAGATTAGGACTTTCAAAGCAAATACGGATCAAAGAAGATTTCTGCCAGCACTTCTTCGCTTTAGACCTGACTCCAAAAGTAGAGCTGAATTTTAATGGTTTGTGAAGGTGAGCCGTGTACACTGCTATTTACTTGTCCACATCTTTATTAACTGTCAGCAACTATATCTCAGGGAGCATATTTTATAAGGGTGTCACATCTGAGTACTGTAATACCCCATTCTAAGGGTCCATGCTGTGGGTCATTTTAGAGGTAAAACATTCTTCTACTGACATTCTTCTGGAGAATAATATCTCTTTGTAGGTTTAAGACACCTGGTTTGGGGTTGAGGACTTCTTGGGCTCAAGTAAATTATGATGAACTAAATTCCATAATGTCAGACATTAGCTGTGAAAATAAAAAGCACCCTACTTAGCATAAGCCTGAAAATAAATAAAACTTTGGGCCCCAAGATGTGTACACTGATGAAAACTGGGCCGTTTGCCTCTAGACTCTATTTTTCATTTCTGTTTCCACCTCTCGTCTGATTTCATGGAGGATAAGTTTATTGTAGGGTCTTTGCTCTATTTTCTTTTGGTGGTGGTGGTTGTTTTATGCTCACAACAGAATATGATAAGAGAAGGCAAAAGAAAGAATGGTAAAATGCCCATAAACAAGAGAGAGGGACAAAATAGCATCTTATTTTTTTTACAAGGCATCTGAAAAACATTTGGAAAAGTGAAGGTATTTCTCTTTATAGAGTAGGATGGAGAATACAATGTCAGAGATTTGATTTTCAGGCAATGTTCCTCATCAAATGTGTGATCCTCATAAAATACTATGAACCCAGGAAGGTTTGTCTTCATACTGACAGTGTGACTGTCTTTCACCTTTTTTCTGCCCTTTGGAATTTATACTCCATCTTCCCTCTCTGAGCTTGACTTGGTCCTGATCTTTTCCTGTCAAAATCTGTTCATCTCCTTCATTTTCACTCAGCTGTAGATGACTGATAACAGTGTGGTATGTTCCCTCTTCTAGGAAGATCACTGTATAAAGATTAAAGAACTAAAGTGAAAAGAGACTTCTCTAGGATAAAGTCCAGGTATCCATCCAAAAGTGGAGGAAAGTCTGAGATGCATGTGTGGACCACTTATGGATATCAGTATCCTCCTTATTACTTTGAAATCCCACCAAGGAGTATACTTTAAATTGCCCTTGCTCAGAAAAAGTCTTCATTCAGACTCCTAAGGAGATTTCTTTCTTTAAACATGTGGTAGAGATTGAAATTTATGTCCATTGCTGGAGTTCAGGCAAGTTAAGGGCTAAAGGAAGACAGAAGGCTTTGTACATTTTTTTTGCACAGGTTACTGAAGAAATAAAGGGAAATGGAGAGGCCATATGCTGTCTGGTGTCCCACTTGGTCTGAAGGGTTGCTACCTGAGACCCATGGAAAACAAGAGTTAAGACTGAATCCAAATGAATTATTTTTACAATAGTAACAGGGAAAGACATGTAATAAGCAATATTGCTTCAGTGCCCAAGTGAAAAAAATGCTATAGATTGGGGTCAGAGTAACACTTTCCCTCTTTTATCTAGAGTGGCATTAACACAGTGAGATCTGAAAAGACTGTAAGTGTTATCTTGGTTCTTCACAAGATTTGCTACTTTGAAGAACACAAGAAGAGATTATCCTAAGCTAGAAACCATTGTTCCACATGTTGGCATGGCGGCAGTGACAGCAGTAAAGTGACATTTTCAGTGTCCACCTGGGGAACAGATATTGACAAAGACCTGAAATGGATGAATATGAAACTATTGCTTCTCAGCACAGGTGAGAAACTGTGTAACTGTATACATAGATTCTCCTGTATAACTTGGTGACAGTTTGGGGGAGAGACTCAAGGGGCCCTGAAATATGCAAGTGGAAACAATAAGACAGCGATATTCGTACTGATATTACAGTTCATGTGACCTCATGTGTAACCATTGGTTGGAGATGTCTGAGGTATTCACACTGTATAAACAAGGATGGCTCTACTAAAACAGAACTTACCAGGTAGGCATCTGAGTTTTCTGTCTTTTCTTTTAAGCAATGACTATGGCTTTCTGCTTAAGAATCTACAACCTTGAAACAAATCTCCTTTTTGGTTAAAAGCACACATCTATGTCAGAGCTATCCTGGTAGAAAACTGTAAAGCTGACTTGCCCTCATAAGAATCAAGTTCACAGCCTTGACTTCATTAGTATGTTCTAACCATCTGCATTAACTGGCTGTGATCCTGGGAAACATTTTCCTTTTGAATTCTCAAAACTCAATAGTCTCAGTAACATGATAAAGATAAGTTGAGTTATGAGTAAAAATTAGAAGACTCTCTGAGTCAATGGCCTTAGGCTTAGAAGAGGCAATGTAAAATAAAGATAAACGTCTGCTTTGGGCAGGGTTTAAAAACTGCACCAAGAGAGAGTGGAACCTATATCCAGGGAATGGAAAAAATGTAAAGAAACTTGAGGTAAACAGATTTAATTAAAACAGAGACTTCCTAAATCCATTTTCTGTGATTATTTGTTATTATTCTTAGGAGCTGATTAAGCAGTAGCAGATGTCACAAATACACAAATCTTATTACACACATAAAATGTGTCTAGTACATAGAAGACCATGATTAGACCATTTCTGCAAGATGCTGCTAACTATTTCCTATTTAATTTAAAAGGAAAATTTGACTTTAGATTTCTGAAAGTACATAAAATTTGAGTCACTTCTGGGAAATTATTAAACCCAACTGAAGTTGTCCTTTTTATTCAGATAGATAAATATTCATTGACTATAAATATGTGTATAGCATTTAGGATAGGAAAACAGTTATCTAATAAAGTTGATCTTTGCCTAAAAGAATAAAGAGGGCTAAAAAGTGAGAGTGGAGTAGAGGCTATTATTCCATTCTAGCCAGTCCAGATGTTGCTTTACTTAGACAACGTTCTGAAATGAAGGTATTATGGAATGAAAATTGTGAGATATGCCTTTGCTATGTGGTACTTTCATTTATGGCTAATACTTGAGTCCCTGAGTAGTGCTTGCCATGGGCCGGGCATAGTAACTACCTTGCATGTGTTTCGGTCGCTACCACAACTCTATGAGACAGGTATCACCATATTCCAATTTTATAGTAAAAGAAATGGAGATTTTAAAAATGTGACCAAACTTGCCCAAGGTCAGGACCATCAAGGTGCTGGAAGTATTTGGACTGTGAATCCTTAAATATTCAGAATTATTTTACCACCTTGAATAAGCATATACCTTTAATGGGCTTCCCAGGTGGCTCAGTGGTAAAGAATCCCCCTGCCAATGCAGGAGCCACAAGAGATGTAGTTCAACCCTGGGTTGGGAAGATCCCCTGGAGTAGGAAAGGGCAACCCACTCCAGTATTCTTGCCTGGAAAATTCCATGGACAAAGGAGCCTGGTGGGTTACAGTCTGCAGGGCTGCAAAGAATCGGACACGACTGAGTAACTGAGCACACATACCTTTAATAAGAAAACATATTAAGCAAAAGAAAAAACATTCCAGAGTCATAGTATGCATGCTTCCCTAACTTCTGAAATAAGTAAATAAATATATATGATGCAGATTATTAGCAAGACAAGAGTTTCACAGAGTGCATAGCAATTTCCTATGGAAGTATAACACATACTTTTCCAGGGTTGTGAGCTGTTCAAAACTATGTTAATTTCCAACTAGAATTGTTGTTGTTGTTGTTGCAGAGTTGGTGGGAGGGCTCCTGTTCATAATATAGCATTTAAATACTCCTTCTATAAGCTTCAATGACAGGAAATGGGAAATTGTGCCAATGTTTGTACTTGTGCTTGAGGATGGAATTAGGAAGGGAAAGAGGGTAGCCTGAAAGCTGAAAAAGAACAGTATAATTTGTTGACCAAATTAAATGGTATTCACAAGACATATTTTTGAATTAATGAAGACATAAGCATCAAGAGCTTGTCTCTGTTCCTTGCAAAGCTGCTAACATTTGTATTTACTCAAAAATATGTAGACTTCTGGTATTTCTTTCAGGATCTGGCAGATTATAATATCTGTGTCAGAAAATATTATTTCTTTTAGGATCTCCAAAAAGAAAGGAAAGAGTTGCTGGCTAGGATTACATTGTATTATTCCACTGTCTCTCTTTATTTCATTTAATAGGCTTTGGGGCAATGGTCTCTCAGCTCTTTGTAAACATGGCAGCTCAACACTAACAGCAATGATAGGGAAGAGGAGGAGTTAGAACGTCTTCAGGACTGCTTTCTAAATCTTCTCTAAGCCACAGCACCCAGTATGATAGAATTCCTTTTTCTAAACTACTACAAAAAGGCTTTCAGCTTCAAACAACCAGATAATAAACAAGCATGTTCCTATGTGACAGATCAAAAAGAAATTTTATATAACCCTATGTTCTGTAGCAATTTGGCAGAAAGGCTGTATGAGGCAGACCACTATCTTATGTATTTCCCTGATTCTCAAAAGAGTGATTTAGTAGTAAACAGAGATTGTTGCTGTCTCATATTTTCTAACTACCGAATTTATTTTCCTTATTCATT
>SJYV01022938.1:0-26638 GCA_006410875.1 Neotragus pygmaeus | reverse complement strand
TCCCAAGCAGTTTTTCTCCAGCGGATGTCGCTGTGCCGACCCCTCCCACCCCCCACCAGCCCTCCCCTGCTCGCAGGAGTACAATTAGCAGGTTAATTTTGAGGCTACTGGTGCATGCACAAAGTACCTGGCAATTACCAAAAAAGAGAGAAGATATTCAAACTAGACTGCTCATAGAAGATCAAGCTAGATGAATATTCTTAATAAGTGTTTAAAACATCTTAAGAGTTTCCGGAGCTATTTTGCCGCTCAAGGGTTTTCAATAAGATGCTCTGATGATGGAAGAACCACTTTTATCAAATATTAAGCTACTGTAAATTTACTGTAATTGAATAATTTGCCTCTTAGCTTTGGTTCACTAAGACTGAAGCGAGGTTTTCATCCTTATGTGATTGCTCCACAGTCTGTTTCAATATATGTCATGTCAAGCAAGGCTCATCTACAGCACCATTTGAGTTTTAGTAATTTCAAAGCCAAGAGACCCTGTAAATGGTCTGGATGATTGACCATAAAGTATGTACATATTTAGTTATATTAAATTGTGATTAGGGTTTCAACTTCCATATTTAAACTCTGAGTAGTTTGCAGAGCATTTATGACTTTTATGGAAGTGCTAATGTGAATTCCGCAGGGCTTTTTATAAGAATTGAAGCAGAGGCAGACCTTTTGGTCCAGGTTACATAAATATTATGGAGATGGAGTAACAGGAAAAAAGCCCAACCATCAGTTGGAAATAGATAAAATTAATGCCCACATCTATAAATTATGTCTTAAGAGATGAGGAGGCAAAAACAATCTGGAGCTTTAAAAAGGAGCATCTGAATTTGTCCCTAGCTCTTCCTCTTATATTGGTTTAGTGATTTTAGTAAATGACTTTCTAAGTCTCAGTTGACTCATCTGTAAAATGAACATCATGTCGCACTGAGTAGGTCATTGAAGAGGGCGTGAAGTGTCTGTGAAAGGTCTTGGTGACACAAACCAATGTTTCTCAAAGCATCACACTTGGACCCCCTGTCTTGGAAACACCCCTGAAGCTTGTTAAAATTCTGATGCTTGGTCATCACATCTGCTCTGCTAAAGGAGTAATTTTGGAGATAGGACTCAAAAGCCCTCATTTTTTTCCAATAATATTAGGTAATTTTCATATACACTAAAGCACACGAAATCCGTTTCTAAATATGTTTCTTATTATGTTGGAGTAGTGGAGGAAGGTGGTTCACTTTTTCTTTCAGTTCCCTCTTTCTGTGCACATGTGGTCAGCCACTCAGTTGTGTCCGATTCTCTGCAACCACGCGGACCATAGCCTACCAGTCTCCTCTGTTCATGGAATTTTTCAGGCAAGAATACTGGAGAGGGTAGCCATGCCTTCCTCCAAAATTTGAACCTGTGTCTCCTGCATCTCCTGCGCTAACAGGTGGATTCTGTACCACTGAGCCACCTGGGAATCCCATCTCTTTCTATACACATTCTAAAATTCAGGTATTTTAGAGCAATTAGCTCCATATACCTGTATATGAAAAGGGAAGAATCTCATAACCGCTATATGCATCCCTGACAGAAGAGATGAATCCAATAATAAAACAGCAGGAATTAGGACTTTGTTGTTCAGTTGATAAGTTGTGTCTAATCTTTTGTGACCCCATGAACTGTAGCACAACCGGCTCCTCTGTCCTCTGCTATCTCCCAGAGTTTGCTCAAATGATAAACCTACAGAGCATATTAAAAAGCAGAGACATTACTTTGCCTACCAAGTTTCATATACTTAAAGTGATGGTTTTTCCAGTAGCTGTGTATGGATGTGAGAGGTAGACCATAAATAAGGATGAGTACTGAAGAACTGATGTTTTCAAACTGTGGTGTTGGAGGAGACTCTTGAGAGTTCCTTGGACTGCAAGGAGATTAAACCAGTCAATCCTAAAGGAAATTAACTCTGAATATTCACTGGAATGGCTGATGCTGAAGCTCACATCACCAACTCAATGGACATGAGTTTGAGCAAGCTCCACTCATCCTGAGATAGTGAAGGACAGGGAAGCCTGGCAAGCTGCAGTCCATGGGACTGCAGAGTTGGACACGACTGAGCGATTGAACAATAACTGAATTGGTGATGCCATCTAACCATCTCATCCTCTGCTGCCACTTTCCCTCTGCCTTCAAGTTTTCTCAGCATCAGGCTCTTTGCCAGTGAATCAGCTCTTCACATCAGGGCCCATAGTACTGGAGCTTCAGTTTCAGCATCAGTCCTTCCAATGAATATGCAGGGTTAATTTCCTTTAGAACTGACTTTTTTTTATCTCCTTGCAGTGCAAGGGACTCTCAAGAGTCTTCTTCAACACCACAATTCCAAAGCTTCAATTCTTCAGCACTCTTTATGGTCCAAATCTCACAACTGTACATGACTACTGGAAAAACCATAGCTTTTCCTTATTATATGGACCTTTGTTGGAAAAGTGATATCTCTGCTTTTTAATATGCTGTCTACATTTGTCATAGCTTTCCTTCCAAGGAGCAAGTGTCTTAAACCTAAATTATTTCCACTATGTCTAAGATGGTATTTCCCTTGTTAACTTTAACTTCTATTCATCCTTCAAAATCCAAATTAAAATCCTCTCTGCTGTGAAATATGTTCAGATCCGTGACCTGACAGCTAAGGACCATTGCCTCCTAACACATCCAGAGTAGACAATGGCCATAACGGATGTGGTGGGAAGAACCCCCATATGACCTGAAAGCTTCCTGTGCTCTGAAATCCCTTCCTTGTGAGTGTGGATGGGGCCAGTGATGATGATCAGATGTTCCCTTGATCAGTTTACATTATACAAGTAAAGAGGCAGATTCTACTGCTGGTTGACAGCTTGATTTTCACCTGCTGAGTGTCTGAGCATCAGACCAAGCTAATCTGTGTCCAAAATTTTCACCCACAGAAGCTGTGAGATTATATATTTGAGTTATTTTAAGCCACTAAATATTTGATGATTGCCTATGCAGCAGTACAACAAAGGAGATAAATAGTGAAAATACAGAGGAGAGACTGTAGAGATTTCTGGAATCCTAGAGCTCTGATCATGAAAGCTTTTTATAGAAAAATGTGTTGTCTCTACCTAGGGAACCAGTGGTTGGTAGGACATCAACCTAGTTCAGACTCTACCCATTTCAACCCATCAGAGACTGTAGGGCATAACATGAATGGCACAGTTCAGGAATAATTTTTCAATTATCTATGTGCTATCGTAACATTTCTGACTGGGATTGGGATGGGAAGAATTCTGCAAACAACCAGCCATGTCAGTGTGCCTTTAAATCCGTCATTCTTTACCACCGATGGTTCAGTGGTAAAGAATCCACCTGCCAATGCAGGAGATGTGGGTTTGATCCCTGGGTCAGGGAGACTCTCTGGAGAAGGAAATGGCAACCCACTCCAGTATTCTGGACCTAGGAAATCCCATGGATGTAGGAGTCTGGTGGGTTACAGTCTATGGGGTTGCAAAAGAGTCGGACGGAACTTAGCCACTAAGCAAGAAGAGCAACAAGCTCCTTTAGAATTAAAGTTCAGTACTTTTCATCCATCAGCTACCAATGAAACTGTCTGGCTCCAGCAAGAGCTTGTGCCTGGGTGCTCTGTGAAAATGCAGTTTTTGTAGTTTGTCATAAAATTGCTTCCTCTCCATCATATATTCCCTTTCATCCAACGAGCTCCTAGTGTTTTATTCATAAGTATAATTATCCTCATTTTACAGATGAGGAAACTGGGTCATAGAAACGTGAACACTGTGAATTAATAATAACAACAGAAGCAAGATTTGCCTCAAATTGCAAGTGACAAAGTCTCCCTTTTCGATTACCTTTACGTGTATGTGGGAGTCACATACGTGCATACATACACATCGTCATATGCATATCCATACAGTTCCATTTTGCACAAGTAACTTCCAAACTCTTGTTTACCATGCCAGGTTTTCCCCAGTACAATATTTCTATCCCACTGCATCCAGCCAGGAACATTCACAGTGATTTAACTCCAAGTAAAATTCAGATGTGCTTTTATATCTGTGTGGGCACAGGCACAAAATCTGAGACTGCCTGTGGCCCACACTGGCAACTTGGTCCTATATCATTCCACCTTAGAGACAAAATGTTTAAAAGAATATCATGACTCCTCTATAAATACCAACACTGTGGAGCTGAAAGCAATTGGCAATGTGCTTTGTTAGAATGTTGCCTGAAATGTTAGCTGGTGCTTTTCAATGGGGCCATGAATATGAAGAAAGACAACCAGTTCTGCCTTGGACCCGCTGAGCCCTTGCTGTCGTCTGAGTCCATCAGTCATGGCTTAATCACTGGAGATTTGAGAAGTCTAGGCATTTTCTCCAGCTCAAGCCAAAGCAGAAATGAGACTGGAGGTCTGGGTACAGACTGAATCCTCTTTCAGAAACACAGAGCCCACTTTAGGAAACTGAAGAGGAGGCATCCTCTGCTCCCTACCTGTCTTATCTTCAGTGAACGGTCAATATTGTCCCTTAAAATTTTTTCTAAATTTAATGATAATTACCTTATTCTTTGTCAAGGATCCTAAATACATTTGAGATGTTAAACTGTGTCAAATAAAATGGCTTCTGAAGCTGATTTGGGATTCTTCCATTGGTACGTGGACTAGTTCCTGGCTAACAGTGGATGCTCAGGAAATGGTCATTGCACTAAATTGAGAAAGTTCTGTTTATTGTTATCAAAATTATGTCCCCCATTCTACCCCCATCCCTCTATAATAATTCACAACCTTGTTATCTCCTGCCCACTTCAAGGGCTGTCTCGCTTATCTTCCATTGTCTGTTTATGCTCCCATTGAAACTTGAATAATAATTCCAAAGCCTAAATCTAACCATCCTATTTCTCTGTTTAGAACTCTTCAACGCTGACCCCTTCCCCCACCAACAAATAAAGAACAGAGTTCAAGCTCCTGAACATGCAGACAAGGCCCCTGGCCTGCCCCTGGCCACTTTTTTTTTTTTTTTTTTTTTGCTAGATCTCTCCCTCACCACATCCTATTCATCATCATCCCAGGACTGCTCATACCTGCATCACAATGCCACACCTAGATGCATCTTGCCTTTGCTTCTGTCATTGATTCTCTCCATTTTCTCCTCTTGGTATCTCCCAAAATTTCTACCCTGCCACTTACTTTCTCATTAACTGAAAAATCCTGTTAGCTTTTAAGAATCAGCTTGGAGCTCTGCTTCCAGGAAATACTGTTCATCTCTTCTAAATATGAGTTCTGCTGTATGCTCTTTTGCACCTAACCTCGTAACGACACTTGCCCTTTTATCTGTATTCTTGTCTGCTTTCCCACATTAGAATGTGAGACCTGGTGAGCAGGGACTAAATCATATGCATCTGGGTATGCCCAGGGTCCAGCATTGGGATTCACGCACAGTAGACGCTCAATAAAGCATCCTGAATGGATGAACAGGTGCCAGAAATAACTGACCCATGGATGAGTGGATAATGTCAGCAAAGTTCTGTTCGGAGTGCTTTGTTTCGTATGCTTCAAAGGGTTAATTGCCTCTTACCTGGAGTTCTGAGTGAATTCCACTCTCTGATGTCAAACTCCATTTCCACTCACCTCACCCTTGTTCTAATGACATGCAACTGGACAAATAGGGAAAAGCACCAATGGCGCAGTTGCTCCTGATGAATATTTCAGCAGGTGCCTCTTGGCTGAAAGTCAAGATGAAAGCCTGGCTCCAGGCAAATTAAGATGGGGAAGAAAGACCTGTAAGTGCATAAGGCTTTGGAGAGATGCCCCGATGCTGAGCTGGAGACAGGAGTTCTGCAATTGAAGGCGAGGAGATCACAGCCTGGGTATTCTCCAAGTCTCCTTCTGGGCCTGGAAAGGGGGCGGGGGACACACCGCTCTCAAAGTTCAATCACAAGCTGTTCCCAGGACATTTAGCCCTGGCAGGATAAGACTGAGAGCCAAGGCTGCCCTTTCACCCACGTATTTCCAGCCCCGGGTAGAGCTCGGCTTCCTGAGTACCAGGCAGGCCTGAGAGATCTGTCCCCGGGTCCTGTTCCAACATGACTTCCATGTTCTTTGTAGTCGTTGTTGCTGTGGTTGTTATTTTTAAAGAAGGGCTGGGCTGAAGCAAGCAAGACTGGGACCATCCTTGAGTTGCTGTTGGTTCAGTTGTTCAGTCGTGTAGGACTCATCAGTACCATCTGAGTGCACATCGCTTTCTCACATCCCCAGGTGACCCAACGGGAAAAGAATCTCTGGCTTCTAAGCCCAGCAGGCTTCCCTCTCTTTGTTGCAACACAATGATTTCTTGGGATTCTACAGATACTTTTTACTGAATCTATATGAAACTACATGATTTTCTTAAACACCTTGAAGCTGGATGGACAGAAAAATGATCTGGAGGCTAATTGATCTGGAAAAGGAAAGTCCCTAACAGGAGCCTAGGCAAGTTCCAGAAAGTGGGGAAGACAAGAGAGGACCGGGAGTTAGGCAGTCTGGTTCTGAACTTGACGTTGGCTCCGACCTTACACAGTGACTACCCTTTTCTGCTAAGGGTGTCAATTTTCTCAACTTCAGAAGGAAAAGCTTTGTCTGAGATGTTGCAAGATGCCTTAAAGTTCTACTTAGTTGTGAATCGATCTATTGGTTTTTATAAGACCTCTGGCTCAGAAACGACACTAGTAAAACCAGGAGCCCTCTAAGCAAAGTCTATATTTCAGATGTGTCTGAAATGTAGGAAAGTCTTCACAGAGCGGTTTGCCTCCTGTCAGTTGCACTACAGATGTGGGAACTTGTAGGGAACTCAAGAGGAGTCTGATTGAATCAAAGAAATAAATCTTAACGTTGAAGATTCAACCTGTGGTTGGTGGGAACTTGTACATAGGGAATGAAGGTTATAAGTAGAGACCCCTCAGCCTCTAAGGCAGGGACCTATCTGCCAAGTTTATCAGGAGTGCTGGCAAAGGGTGGAACATAGAACTGAGAAGGAGAGATGGGGCTTTGGAGCAGTCTCAACAAGGACCCACGGATATCTCTGAAGCTGCAGCGTGTGTGCTCACCCAGTCTCACTCAGTCATGACCGGCTCTTTGTGTGGACTGTAGCCCACCAGGCTCCTCTGTCCATGGAGTTTTCCAGGCAAGAATACTGGAGTGCGTTGCCATTCCTTCTCCAGGGGATCTTCCTGACCCAGGGATCAACCCTGTGTCTCCTACATTGGCAGGCACCTTCTTTACTACTGCGCCACCTGGGAAGCCCTATTTCTGAAGCTGGAGAGACCCCTTCAAATTCCCCAAGCTGGGGCATGGGAGTGGCTATTTACACCCCATGCACTGATCAGTTAACGTTTGGGTTGCTTTCAGAAGGACCCAATTTCTCAGGCCAGCTGTCCACAAAGATCTATCAGTTGCCCATTTCTGCAGAAACTGGGGGAAAATTCCCTCAATTCTGCCTGGGTAATTGAGATGGCAGAGCAGAGTGTCCACACAGGGTAACAGCTCAGCGAGCAAGCAGCTGATCACCCTTAGGGCAGATGAATTTTCCCAACTTAAATTGCTTACCATGTAAGATTATCTATACCATTTTGATTATTTTTATTTCCAAACAGAAACAGAGACACAGACATTGGGAACAAACGTATGGATACCGAAGGGCTAAAGGGGAGGTGGGATGAATTGGGAGATTGGGATGGACATATATAAACTAGTGATACTGTGTACAAAGTAGATAATTGATGAGAACTTACTATACAGCTCAAGGAGCTCTACTAAGTGCTCTGTAGTGACCTAAATGAAAAGGAAATTCAAAAACAAGGGGATATATGTATACGTATAGCTGATTCACTTTGCTGTACAGTAGAAACTAACCCAGCATTGTAAAGCAAGTACACACCAATAAATGTTAATTAAAATAAATTGCTTGCCAATCACAGGGGGGTTTGTTAAATAGTAATCGCCCTGGCCTCAGTCTGAATCAGTTAAGACAAAATCTGAGAGTGTAATTACGTACACAATTTTACAGCATCCCAGGTGATTCTCTTGTTAGCTGTGGTGAGACATAATGGTATTTGGAGTAAAATGGAAAGAGTTGGAGATATGGCATCAAATTTTGAGTTCCAAAAGTGGCTCCACTCCTTGCAAATCAAAAGAGACCACACTGATCACACTTCTCTCAGCCTTATTGTCTTTATCTAGAGAAAAAGAATGAAAGAGCAGAGAACTATTGTGGAGTCAATAATATTATTTTATTCAAGAATTTTATGGATTCTACACCAATATTGGCTATTTCCCCTGAGTTCAGTGGTTATAAATATGCATTTGAGAAACAGTGCCAGTTTGTCATGCAGCTTTCTCCAGTCTAAAGAAAAATAAAAAAATTTTAACAGAGTTTTATCTAAAGACAAAATCAATTTAAGGTTCTTTATACCTGGCACATATTAATCGCTCATTTAATGCTAATTACAGCTACTACTAAAACAAAGAAACAAAATTTTCAGTGGAGAAATATTTTTAAGGATCATCCCACCTTGATTGTTCCTCTAAGATACAATGATTACTTTTAAAATAAGACAGAGCAGCTTAACGTTTTAATAACATTTCTCCTCTTTTATCCCAATCCGTGTGAATAGATGTGTTGGACAATGTCTTGAGTGAGCCATTTTGACAGGTGTTTTCTCTAACGTTCGGCCACATTCTTGTTTTCCTTTTGTTGGAAGCTCATTTCTCCCCTCCTGGAGCCGCTGTGAGTGTCCCTAGTGGCAACGGTCACAGTCGATGTGAACAATGTAACATTCTCGTTTTTTTCTCTCTCCGCCATGCGTTCTGCAGCGACTTGTTTTTCTTTCCATTTCTAACTGCCTCTCCTGTCTTTCCTCTTTACGTTCTTGTCATCTTCCAGTAACTGTTTTCCTTCCTCTTCCTCTTCCTTTAGTCTCCCCTTCCAATTATTCTTACACTAAAAAATGACCAAACGAAACAAAGAAAGAAAACCAGACACAATCTATACATAGACATGGGGAAATCTGTGTAGAGCTGAGGGTCAAGTTATTATCTTAATTGTGTCCATTTTTAAATTGATTGTTTCAAGTAATACATAAGACTCACTGGAACCCATCTTAAAGAGACGGGAATACCAGACCACATATCTACCTCCTGAGAAATTTCTATGCAGATCAAGAAGCAACAGGTTAGAACTGGACTTGGAAGAACCAATTGGTTCAAAATCGGGAAAGGAATATGTCAAGCCTGTATATTGTCACCCTTCTTACTTAACTGATATGCAGAGTACATCATANCTGGTGTGCTGCAGTCCATGGGGTCACAAAGAGTTGGACACAACTGAGTGACTGAACTGAACTGAACTGATTCACTAAGCTTTGACGATGTTCCAGACACTGAGCTAGATACTATCATTGTTTAAAAAAAAAAAAAAAGTTGAGAAAGCCTCCATCTGAGAAAGAGGACAGAAACAGAGCCCAGGCAATGTCTCAACACCTTTTACTCACATGGGAAACGACAAAAACATAGAAAGTACAAATTCACACACCTCTGACATAGAGATATAGGAGAGAATGAAGGGGTTGCTGCAGGTAAAACCATCATGGAATCACATGACACAATAATTGACTCCACCAGGAAAGGGGCTGCTGGTGGGAACTGGCCAGCTAAATTATGGCCCTAGAACCCTTGGTGGGAAGAGATTATTGATAAGCTTTGGTGGACTGAGCCAAGAGGGGTTGAAAAGATGAGATGGACTGTTGAAGCTGTTTTCTTCCAAGAAAAGTCTGATTTCAATCAAAGTCTAGCCTTCATGCTTGACAAATATTTCCCCACATCCCCCAACCTCTGCCAAGAACCAAAAGCACCCTCTAAAACATGGATGCAGATACCCTCTCTGGTGTGGTGAATTTTAGCTGTCCTGGCCTCCCACCTTTTGCCTTAAAGCTGTGTTCCTATCAGTCTTCCTTCTTCCCCAGCCCCTTCAAACTGAAGGTGGACTTAAACAGTCCTTTAGAGGCCACCTTGAAACCACCTGTGGGCACCATATCCCCAGCCAATCCCTATGTCCAGCCCCAATTCCTAGGAAACCCTTTATCAGCAGGGGCTCTGGGCCTCAGGCCCTACCAGGCAGAAAGGGGGTCCACAGACTTCTCAAGAATAATGTCATCCAGTCTAGGAGTGTGAGCAATAAAATAACGAGTGGATGAATGGGGCCAGAACAGCTTCATCTGGCTTTACAGCATCCTTGTCCAGGATCCAACAGCAGGACTGAGGAGTCAGGCCTTCCAGTGGTCACTCAGAGAGGGGTGATTCTCTGCCAGCAGGGAGATGTGTGTTGAGCCCACTGGCCTCCTTGTGGCTTGTTGCATGGAGTCTTTGGGGCTTCCCAGGTGGTGCCAGTGGTAAGCAACCTGCCTGCCAATGCAAGGGACGTAAGAGACATGGGTTTTACTCCTGCTCAGGAGGATGCCCTGGAGGAGGGTATGGCAACCCACTCTAGTATTCTCGCCTAGAGAATTCCATGGACAGACAAGCCTAGTGGGCTACAGTCTGTAGAGTCTCAAAGACTCAGACACAACTTAAGCGACTTAGCATGCATGCATGAAGTCTTTGTTCATGCTCTTGCTTCTTTCTGGAATGTAGAGTCCCACTTTCATCTAGCTTTTACCTCTTACTCATCCATTAGATCCCAGCCTACGCATCTCCTCCCCAGGGAATCTTTCCAGGCCACTCAATGTGAGACAGGCTGCTTTCCAGTACCATGTCCCTTTATTTGAAAGGACTCGTTTTTGCCAAAAAAAGGTCTGTACAGTCAAAGCTATGGTTTTCCCAACAGTCATGTACAGATGTGAGAAAGTGAAAGTGAAAGTTGTTCATTCGTGTCTGACTCTTTGTGACCCCATGGACTACACTAGAATATTCTGCCTTTCCTTTCTCCAGGGGATATTCCCAACCCAGTGGTCGAACCCAGGTCTCCCGCATTACAGATGGATACTTTACCAGCTGAGCCACAAGGGAAGCCCAAGAATATTAGAGAGGGTAGCCTATCACTTCTCTAGTGGATCTTCCCGACCCAGGAATCAAACTGGGGTCTCCTGCATTGCAGGCAGATTCCTTACCAACTGAGCCATCAGGGAAGCCCACAGATGTGAGAGCTGGACCACAAAGAAGGCTGAGTGCCAAAGACCTGATGCTTTCTAATTGCAGTGTTGGAGAAGACTCTTGAGAGTTCCTTGGACAGCAAGAAGATCAAACCAGTCAATCCTAAAGTNCATCAGGGAAGCCCACAGATGTGAGAGCTGGACCACAAAGAAGGCTGAGTGCCAAAGACCTGATGCTTTCTAATTGCAGTGTTGGAGAAGACTCTTGAGAGTTCCTTGGACAGCAAGAAGATCAAACCAGTCAATCCTAAAGTAATCAACCCTGAGTATTCATTGGAAGGACTGATGCTGAAGCTGAAGCTCCAATACTTTGGTCACCTGATGTGAAAAGCCAACTCACTGGAAAAGACCCTGATGCTGGGAAAAGTGAAAGGCAAAAGGGGAAGAGAGTGGCAGAAGATGAGATGGTTGGATGGCATCACTGACTCAATGGACATGAGCTCGAGCAGGACACGAGTTCGAGCAAACTCTGGGAGATGGTGAAGGACCGGAAAACCTGGTGCACTGCAGTTCATGGACTCACAAAGAGTCGGACATGACTTAGGCACTGAACAATAACATCTCAGTCTGCAAATATTCATTCATTGATGTGATTANGGGCAAACTCAATGAGATAGTGAAGGACAGGGAACCCTGGCGTGCCTCCATAGATGGGGAGGTTGGGGCTGAGAGTGGGGGCAAAGAATCAGATATGACTTGGCCACTGAACAGCAGTCATTCTGGGTGAGGGGTCACCTTCCTGCAGCATGGCCGATCTGAACTCATTACATCTGTGACTGCCCTGTTCCAGATGAGGTCACAGTCAGCGGCGCTGTTAGGACCTCAGGGTATGAAGACACAGAGAGGACATAGCACACCGCGTAGAGACCTGCCTGGTCTCAGAGGACAGGGGAGATGAGATGTCCCCTGCAGGTGCCCCTCTGGGGCAGAGAGAGCCGGGCGCATCCAAGTGTTGAAGCCCCTTCCATATGCCGCCCCCTGCCAGAAGTGCAATCTTGCAGCTCACAGTGCCGCGGTAATCCGAAGAGGCCCCCTCCCTGTGTCGTAACCAAGTCTAGAGCGATGTCATCTCAGCCAGCGGTTTTCACAGCAGCCGTGTAGGAGAGAGACGAGTCATTGTAACTCTTCATTCAAAAATAGAGTCGCGTAAAGTCTCAAACTTTGCTGACACAATTGGAAAAAGGAAATCTAGCCTCCTGGGCATAGGTCTGATCCACAGCAGCATCGCCTACCTGGGACCCTGGCCCAGGAGCCTGGCGGCCCCCTGTGCCCCATACAAACAGGCCTGCCCTTTTCTNGTAAAGTCTCAAACTTTGCCGACACAATTGGAAAAAGGAAATCTAGCCTCCTGGGCATAGGTCTGATCCACAGCAGCATCGCCTACCTGGGACCCTGGCCCAGGAGCCTGGCGGCCCCCTGTGCCCCATACAAACAGGCCTGCCCTTTTCTGTATGGAGAAACTGACTCAGACAGAGGGTGAGTCGCTTGCATTGCCCTCAGTCTCTGTTGATGGCAGGGCTCCATCCTAACTGCTCGCACAGAGGGTCAGGCCATTTAGCATCCCGGGACCTGGCCTGTTACCTGGGGCCAGCTTTGTTACTTGGGATCACACGGCCGAGCAGCTCTTTCTGACGATGTCAGCCCAGCTGGGCAGTGGTCCTGCCTATGGCGGGGCTGAGAGAGGAACAAAGGCCCCAGTCTGGGTGAGCCCAGCTCTGTACCCGCTCGGGTGGTCAGTGAGTCTGAAGTGATGACCACCTTCACCCACCCATGAGCACACCACAGTGTGGCCTTGGAGCCAGGGGTCAGCATGGACCAAAACCATCTTCCCCCAGGGAATAACAGGGTAGTGGTTGGCTTGGATCAGACTCAGACCCGCAGACACCCTTGGAGTGGGCAAGTCCCCTGAGACCCAGGCCTTGAGTTTCTCTTGGCTTTTCCCCAAGAGGAAAGAAGGCGAATCGCCAGCCCAGCTGTAGGGCAAGGTCTGACCCCACTGAGCACTTGTCCACAGAGTGGAGCCAGAAGGTTCATCCCAACGGGGCTCTGCGAGAACCCTCAGGGCAGCATCCAAGGACCCTGGAGCCCACCATCTCTGCTTCTGTCCCAAACACATGGCCTTGACCACTGAGCTGAGCCCCAGGAGAGGGAGGGCTGGGAGGGCAGAACACAAAAGCAAAAACCAGCCCCAAATAGAAAAGGAGAGACACCATGCCAGAGGCTCTGTCAGCTGGAGGATGCTGGTTCCCGTGGCAACGGGCACAGATGGAGCCGGCAGGGGCACCTGGCCGACGTGGGCAGGCCCTGGCAGGACCTCCCAATACTGGGGTTTTCAAGCAAGCAGAGAGATCCCAGCAGTCAAACCATCCTGGATGGCAGAAGCTCACGCAGCCCTCCTGGGAAAGGTGCACAACCAGCCTGCCCAGCACGCGTGTGGATGTTGGTTCAGAAGAGGTTAAAAGCACGAGAAGAATGATGACAATGCTGCGTGTGGTCTTCGGAGCACAGACACGTTCTCGCTGCTCAGACGTGTGTCAACGGAAGTTCTCGTGTACAAGGGCGACCCTGGACGTCATCTGGTTGGCGCGTTTTCCTGGTTCGCTTTGTTCCTCTTTTGCTCAGGTTGTCTTAAAATCTCCCTCCACACGCGAAGCTGTCCTGTGTGGCTTGGATGAGTCTCCCAGGCATCGGGTGGAGGGAAGTAGTAGCGGCACGCTGAGAAGATCACACTGAGCCTCTTTTTCCAAAAAAGAGCAGGCGTGTTATTCTGAGTTTGCACGTGGTGTAGCCTCCTCGTCTAACCTGCAGACGATACTGGTGGTGGGGAAGAGTCGGTAGTAACTGCAGTGCAACCCCAGTGCTCCCAGCTGAAATCCAGTCCAGAGCTTCCCAGATGTTTTTCTGTGTAGAGAGACTCAGTTTTGAAAAACAACTAAGAAATACCGCGTTGTAATTTTTTTTTACACTTACAGAATTGTAAACAATCAATAGATCAAAATGCAGCTTCAGACGTTCTGAAGGCTGTGGTCCAACACTCATTCTCACTCGCCAAATGAACGGGTTCTTTTCTTGGTAAATTGTTACCTATTACTTTTCAGGATATACTGTAGGCAACGTTTCTTTTTCCCTTTTCACCCCAAAGTCCCTGGCTTCATATAATAATTTGTAATTATAGATGATATAACAGACCTCCCTGTTGGGTACCATAATGATTTAAATTATTTCCCACTGGGGGACATTCAGGTAGCTTCTACTCTGGTTTTTCCAGCAGTAGATAACGCTGTGGTGAATACCTCTGAGCTGTTTGCTTGCATCTAATTCTTTTCTTAAGGTAAATTCCCCAGCAGAGGCTTGCGGCTTAATGGATACGAGTTTCCTTATGGCTTTTACAATACGATATGAATTGCTCTCCCAGGAGATGAAACGTTATTTACGGACCTGCACGGGCTTCTGTGTCGGCCCCGTCCCGTATCTGGGAATCTCACACAAGGCAGGAGGGGGCAGAGTTTAGACACCCCTGTTTCCCTGTTTTGGGGGGACTGGGAGTTCCTTCAGAAGGAGTTAAGGTGCCCAGACTCCTTTAGCAGCCCCCACCTGCAGCCCCCAGATGTGCCCCACAGGCCAGCACTCGGCCCTGACATGAGAAGGGGGCTTCCCTCCAAAACCAGCGGGCTCCGTTTGCTCTGTTCTTGTTGCCTCTATGTTAAATGCTGAAACAGAGTCAGACAGCAAATTCAGCGTGTGTGTGAAGTGGGGTGTCCTCAGAGTGCGTCACGGGAGCGGGTTGATGGCCTGTGGTCCACCGCACCCTGGCGCCCAAGGAGGATGTGCTTTCGGACGAGGTTGAGCTCTCTGAAGCATCGGCATTGCGTTTGCGACACGTTAATGGAAAAGGCAAGCTGCCAGAGAGCGATCTCAGTACAATTCCATCCTTGTTGAGAAGGACCGGGGGCTGCCCGTGTGTGTCCATGCCGAGGAAGGTTCTGGAAGGATGCCCCGAACTTAACAGAAGGTGTTTCCAGGCATGAGATTTAGAGGAAAGAAATGGGTAAAATGGGACTTACTCGTTTTTTAACTTTACTTCTATGGTTTTTTAACTTTTTAGAGTAAACATGTCTTACCCACATCATGACAAAAAGACTTTTAGAAGCCTCTCTAAAGTGAAGATGATGTATTTTCTGAGAGCTCAGTATCATCTCAGGAGGCCCAGCAGGAGTCTTTGGGGTTTAGCAGTGAGACGTCTCTGGCTCTGTGCCTTATTTTTCTGGAACAAATACAATGAAAGGCGTTTGTGGGGTTCAGGTTGGACTGAGTTTGGGGTGTTTTTTAGCAGTGTCAATTATATAATTTATTATCTACTACATGCAGGGCACTGTGCTCGGTTTTCTTCATGGACTAACTCTTTTTTTATGTATTACTTTTTGTTTTGTGTTGGGGTAGAGCCGATTAACAGCATTGTGATAGTTTCAGGTGAACAGCGAATGGACTCAGCCATACATATATATACCCATTCTCCCTCCCTTTCCCATCCAGGCTGCCATGTAACGCTGAGCAGAGTCCCCTGTGCTATACAGTAGGCCCTTGTTCCTTACTCATTGTAAATACAGCAGTGTGTACATGCCCATCAGCTCTGGGGTGTGGTGTTTGGGCTCCAGTGAGGTCCCCACAGTTAGCTGCCCAGGCGACACCAAGCCCAAGGAGGCGGTGCCGGAAGTAGTCTTTGCTTTTCTCTTCAGGACCAGCTGTCCCTGCAAGTACAGTTTTTTGGATAACAACAAGAAGTTGACGCCTCGACGCGATGTCCCCTCTTACCCCAAGGTAAGATGACAGCCTGCCTGTGAAGAAACCACCATCCGTGTCCACAGCCTCAGGGCACACCTCCCACCCACCCCTGGCCCCACCCAGGGCCACCGTGGCCTCCCAGCCCCACTGCAGTCCGCATGTCTGCAAAGCCAGCTCTCGCCAGGGCCCTGGCCGTGGCATGCTTCTGTTATTCTTAGGCAGAATATATTTTCTCATTGACATTTGTTTAGCAGAAGCGGTCCCAGACCACAGCTTACTGCCAGGAGATCATAGCTCCTTGGTGGTATCCATTCAATCCCCATCGCCAACTCAGTAAACAAATGGTTCTGACACTCAAATATTTGTTACTTGAAAGAACTTTCATTCTTAACTAAATTATTTATAATCTGCTTCATTGCATCTCCCGTCCCTGAACAATATGTAGTTATTATGAGAAGTTTTACTTTTGGGTCACAGAGGATGTATCAGTTACAGGAGAGAGGCCCTTGTTAGAGCAAGCAATGGCCTGGGAATTGGGAGGGTCTTCAAATAGCTGCAAAAGATGAGTCCCATGACTGTGGCCCTCCATCTCACAATGCCTTCAGCTGGAGACTGAGCAGGATGCTGGCCCAACTGAGTTTTATATATTTTCCCACCAAGATCTGGGCTTTGCCAAGACCGAGATCCTCCAGATGGGGGCAGAGGGCTGGGGTTGCTGGCCACGCACAAGGCCGAACCCCCAACTCACCACCGTTCCCACAGCAGCAAAGAACCTTCCAGAGCTGCCAGGGGTCTCCCTGACTCGGATATGAAAGACACACTGAATGTTGTCTGAGGTCATCACGTGACCCCAAGTGCCCTTTCCCATAGGAACACGCGGCGCGTACCTTGGGACCCTGCCCTGGGAGTCACAAGGCCCAGCCTGGGTCCTGAACAAAAGGCGCCCATCTCCGCAGAGGTTCCTTCTAAAAACACAAACAGAAAGACCTAGGAGATGACCGGATTTAATTCCAAACACCGTGACTGGCTCGTGTCCATGGTCTTGTTTCCTCTGACAACGTAACCTAAACCGGTGTTCCATAGAGCCCACAAGCTGTGCTGTTACAGCCCACAGCTGAGCTAGTGACAGGTTCCAAAAGCAAACCTCAAAATAGCTTCTTAGCCAGTATTTGAATGTATACCAAATTTTTTTCCCCTCGATTTCCCTTTATTGTGCTTTTTAAAGTCAGGTTTCTCGGGGTGTCCTAGCACGCAGTAAGGGTCACCCTTGGCAGCTGTGGAGCACTGTCCAGCGTGACAGGCTCACGTGGCCGCATGCCCTCCACCACGATCAGGGGTGAACACTGTGTCTCNCCCTCGATTTCCCTTTATTGTGCTTTTTAAAGTCAGGTTTCTCGGGGTGTCCTAGCACGCAGTAAGGGTCACCCTCGGCAGCTGTGGAGAACTGTCCAGCGTGACAGGCTCACGTGGCCGCATGCCCTCCACCACGATCAGGGGTGAACACTGTGTCTCCCCCAGATGCCCCCCCGGCCCCTGCTCAGTCAGTCCTGAAGCGCTCCCCCAGCCCCAGCCCCACCAGCGGGGTGTCCATCCCTCTAGGGTTGCCCCCTCCAGAACTCTCATGGGTGTGGCCTTGAGAATGGACTTTGAGGTGTCCTGAGAGGAGTTGGGATGACGTGGAGAAGGCGTGGCAGGCCTTTGTCCAGCACAGAGGCCGGAGCCAGCTCACGCCACTCCCCGTCCCTCCAGTACCTGCTGTCCCCCGAGACCATAGACGCCCTGCGGAGGCCCACCTTCGACGTCTGGCTGTGGGAGCCCAACGAGGTGAGTGCAAGAGCCATGGAATGGGCGCTAGCCTCGGGGGCCGGGTGGGAGGCATCCCCACCCCTCCTCTCCTTTCTCTTCTCGTCCTTTTAACTTGCTTCCCCAGTTTTGCAGCCAGGCCGCCCCCTTGGGCTTGGAAAGGCCCTGAGCCAGAACCGAGGAGCACGTGAGCAGCGGAGCCTCCCACCAGGATCTGGCTGCTCAGAAACGCCCCCACCCCCCGCCCCCGGGCCACATCCTGATCCCCCAGCGCAGCTGCCGAGCCCCTGTGGGAGTGAGCCTCCAAGCTTCGGGATTATTTCAGGAGGGGGCTTCCACTTGAGGTCCCGCTGAGAGTGGTCAGCCCGGGGAGCCATGAGGACTCGAGGACCCATGATCTGTCGCTCGGTCGTGTCTGACTCTGTGACCCATGGACTGCAGCCTGCCAGGCTCCTCTGTCCAGGGTATTGTCTCAAGCCAGGGATCGAACCTGGGTCTCCTGAATTGGCAGGTGGATTCTTTACTGTGTGAGGCACCAGGGAAACCGTCAAGGATTCAGAGTAACTTCTTATAGGACGACAGTTCTTTTAAATTTCCCTTTTGCTGAGAACACACAAGCATGGAGATGGTTGTTTGTTTAGTCTATTACCTAATAATGTCAGATACACTCTCCTCTCTCTGAATCCCAAGAAATCACAAACCCACATAGACCTCAGGCCACCGAAAGCAGCGGATTCTCTCCAGCTTTTCGGTCATGCAGGAGTGCAGAAAGGCTCACGCTCTTGGACAAGAGCGGCAGAGCGACTTCCCTGCAGGTCCGGAAAGTGGATCGTGTACCCCGAACTCTCCTGCGTGAACCACTGTCACTCGCGTGGTCTCCAGGCTAAGAAAAGCCCCAGCAAGAGGGGCGGGGAAGCACAGATCTCGCCTCCACCCAACCCGGTCCACCCTGAGAAGAGCAGCTGGATGGCACGGGTGCTCCAAAACAAAACGTCCAAGTGCGTTCTTTGTGATGCCACGCAAGTCTTTGCTTCCAGAGGTGTTCCTTCCGTGGCCAGCTCATCGACCCTTCATTGTAGGATTGGATTTGCAAAACTTCTCCTAAATTGCAGTGTTTCTACTTCTCATATATTTTGTAACAAAAAGTGGATTTTCAGCTGTACTCCCTGAATAGGTCTGCTGGGGCTGCCATAGCAAATGCCACAGATTTGGGGGTTAAATAGAAACCTGTTTTCTCACAGTTTGGAAGCTCGACCTCCAAGATCCAGGTGTGGGCAGGGCTGATCCCTCCTGAGGCCTTTCTCCTCTGCGTGTTGACAGCTGTCTCATCCTATGTTCTCATATGGACATCCCTCTGTGTGTGTCTGTGTCCTGATCTCTTCTCATAAAGACACCTGTCCTAGCAGATTAGTGCCTGCCCCAATGACCTGGCATAACCTCAATTACATCCCTAATGGTCCTCTCTCCAAACACAGTCATGGGGGGACTCGGCATCGACAGCTTGATTGGAGGGTCACGATTCAGTCCTTAACACACCCTTTTTGGGAAGAGAAAGTTGCCTGGTGAACAGAGCAGACAGGAAGCCTGTGCATACACCAGGGCAGGGCAGGCACTGGGGCTGAGGGGCACAGGTATGGGTCCCAGGGTGGGGAGCTGGAGGACGGGGGCTGTCCTGCTAAGGTGATGCTAAATCAGCCCCACTCTGAGACCTCCCGTCTCCCTGGGCTCTTCTCCCAGAAAGCAGAGCCCCCTTTGTCAAGCTCTCACTTTTTAAAGATCATTTAATCTTCTTCTTGGCTTGATTAAGCTTCAGAGTTCTGAGTGGCATTTAAATAGATTGCAACAGTGACAGTAAATCCTCTCTGGGCCTGGAAGCAAAATCAACATCAAGTTGAACAGGGATTTCTGTAGAAGGCGGCTCAGTGAAATGAGATTTGGGAAGTAGTGCTCCCCAGAAGGAAGCTCGCCTTCCAGACACTTCAGTTCATGCATAAGAAAGTGTGTCGTCCCAGCGGGGCCCCTGGGGGCCCACAGAGACGGGTTTGGGATGGATGAGTATCTGTCAACGTTGCTCCTCGGCTCCTCAGCTCCCAGCCTCAGGCTTGTGCAGGGTCTGTGTGAATTGGAGGTGTCTCTCAGAACCTCAGGCCAGGATCTTGACCCACTGAGTTGGGTGCTTGTGTATATAAATAAGCCAAGTCACTTCCAATGTGGTCATTTGGGGATAGTGTCACTTCATCTGGTCACTGTCCCTCCTGTAGAGAATGCCATTGACTTCTAACCCCGACTGCTCTTTGAAAGCCCTCACACCCCTTCTGAGGGTCCTGAAATCTCCTAGTCAACAGGCCTTGGTCCTGGGGCCCCCCGGGAGGGGAGGACTCCCCTGGGGCCCAGCCTGCCATGCTGCTGACCGTCCTGCTCCTGCGCCCGCAGATGCTGAGCTGCCTGGAGCACATGTACCATGACCTGGGCCTGGTTAGGGACTTCAGCATCAACCCTATCACGCTCAAGAGGTGGCTGGTGAGTGTTGGGCCCCTGCCAGCCCCTGAGCACAGTTTCATCGAGTTTCCCAGGAATGGACTGTGGGTATCTTCCTTTGGGCCTGGGCTTCCTACAGACAAAGGCCACACTCTTGTGAGAATCCTGCGGGGACCCATCCCCCACCAGACACTCTCTGCTCCTAAGCTTCTGTCTGTGAGCGAGAANCGAGTTTCCCAGGAATGGACTGTGGGTATCTTCCTTTGGGCCTGGGCTTCCTACAGACAAAGGCCACACTCTTGTGAGAATCCTGCGGGGACCCATCCCCCACCAGACACTCTCTGCTCCTAAGCTTCTGTCTGTGAGCGAGAAAATAGTAGGAACCAGGGACAGTCAGTGTGTTCTAAGCAGCATGTGTATAGGGAGGAAGGGGGTGCTATGCAGGTGCATACATGTGTGTGCCAGTGTGTGTGGAGTATGTGTGTGTGTGCTCGTGTGTGAGTGCTGGTGCCTGCATCATGGGGGGCTGTGCGTGTATCCATGTGTAAGTGCATGTGTGTGTGAGGTGTGCATGTGGGAGAGGGGTGTGCATGTGCGACTGTGTTTATCAACAGATCTTTCTTGTTAATAAGATGCTGCTCAGACCCCAGTGTTAGAAGGCTGTGGAAAGGGACTTCCCTGGTGGTCCAGTGGCTGTGACTCTGCTCCCAGTGCAGGAGATCCGGGTTCCATACCTGGTCGGGGAACTGGATCCTGCATGCTACAACTACCGACACAGCCAAATAAACGAACAGGTTTTTTAAAAAACCTGTGGAAGGTTTGAGGTGGCTGGGGACCTGGCACCCCACACGCAGCCCCTTTGCCCTCCCCCCAGCTTCACACCCCACCCTGGGCCCCCTGGGGACACCTTCCCCTGTGTGGCCCTTGGACACCCCTGGGCCCTTCATCCTCACCCCCGGGAAGCGGGAATGCAGTTGGATGAAGACCAGGTGGGAGTCGAGAGCTGGCACTGGGAAGAAGGTGCGGGGAGCTTGGGGAGGGTGAGCGGTGGGCACAGGGTGGGCCGTCTCGTCCCGCAGCTGTGCGTGCACGACAACTACCGGAACAACCCTTTCCACAACTTCCGGCACTGCTTCTGCGTCGCCCAGATGATGTACAGCATGATCTGGTGCTGCGGGCTGCAGGTGGGTCGGGGGTGTCCCTCCTGGAGGGGAGCTTAGGGCGGGTCTGGGCACATCCCTCCTGGTGGGGAGCTTAGGGTGGGTCTGGGAGGCTTCCCACCTAGAGGGGAGCTTAGGGCGGGTCTGGGGGGCATCCCACCTGGAGGAGAGCTTAGGGCAGTTCTGGGAGGCATCCCTGCTGATGGGGAGCTTAGGGCGGGTCTGAGGGGCATCCCTGCTGGTGGGGAGCTTAGGGTGGGTCTGAGGGCCATCCCTCCTGGTGGGGAGCTTAGGGTGGGTCTGGGGGGCATCCCTCCTAGTGGGGAGCTTAGGGCAGGTCTGGGGGGCATCCCGCCTGCAGGGAGCTTAGGGTGGGTCTGGGGACATCCCACCTGGAGGGGAGCTTGGGGCAGCAGCTCCTCCAACACCTGGGGAAGCACCGCCCCTCCAGTTTGTCAATGAACAAGTGGGTGCCCCCCTCCACCCCAGGGAGAGGCGCGTCCTCCTGCACCCGGCCAGAGCTGGGGCAGCGTCATCCCCCTGTGTCATTGCCCCATCCCCTGCCAGCCCCTCCTCACCCACCAAATCCTCTCTCTGATCCAGGAGAAGTTTTCACAAATGGACATCCTGGTCCTGATGACCGCAGCCATCTGCCATGACTTGGATCATCCAGGCTACAACAACACGTATGTACACGGTCCTTTTCTCTTATCAAGGGCACTCTGGGTGTCAGAGTTGAGCTTTTCAGCTCCACCCCCTGCCAGTTCCCAGCAGGATCTGTCAGCGAAGCATTCCTGAGGACTCAGCTCTGCAGGACTCAGCCTTCCTGCCGAGGACTTTGTCCAGAGCCAGGCCTTCCCAGAAAGATGCCTAGAGGGCCCCAGACCTCAGGGGGCGGCCTCAGCCCTTTGTGGTCCTGGCTGCAGGTCTGCGTCTACATGGCGGGGCCTGGAGGCAGCAGAGCTCCCCACCCCCTGCGGCTGGGAAGGACGTTCACACACCCGTCTCTGGGTCTCACTCCTCTGAGGGCAGCCTCACCAGCCTGCTTCCAGCAGGAATGAGACAGAGCAAGGGCAGTGACAGCAAGAAAGGGGTATGGACGCGAGGAGGCAGGGAGGGTCCAGGGCAGGCCTCGGGGCCAGGAAGACGGGCCAGGCTTTGCTGGAACATTGATCCACTGCTGCTGCGGGGTAAAGGCAGAGTTCCACCCCAGGTCCCTGCCAGAATCCAGGCCAGGTGCTGCTGGTTTGTGTTCATAGTGATACATTGGTTGTTCTATGGAGGTTGTGTATTTGTGTGTCGAATTTTACCATGTGGGCAATGATGCCCAGCATGTCTGGGAAGCATGCTATTGCTACTCAGGACCAGAGCGGATTCCAGGATATGGACGTCCATGCTCGGAGGAGGAGGCATCCCCATGGGCATCCACCCCCTCAGTTCACACTCAGATGCTATGCTAAGCACAAGCCAGCCACGGGCCTTGCCCACAACATCTAGCCTTCCTCCCACATCCTACGGTGTCTGCAGGGTGCCTTGGCAAAGGCCTGACCACCTCGGGGGCACCTCCTGAGGGAGGACCTGAGGCTCATTGGTGCTGTCCACCGTTAGACTGTAACGACTTGGGAGTATCTAGTCAGAGGGGCAGCTGAGACCCCGGAGAGCCGGGAGGAGTAAGTTCCTGGCACAAGCAGAGTGGGGTCCCCTCCAGCAGCCCCATCGCCTCCAGCCCCTACACCAGCACGCGCGCCCCTGCGGCACTGCGCCCACTCGCATGTGAGTGCAGGTACCCGAGGGTCCTTTCACTCTCCATCCCCAGGTACCAGATCAACGCCCGCACGGAGCTGGCTGTCCGCTACAACGACATCTCGCCCCTAGAGAACCACCACTGTGCCGTGGCCTTCCAGATTCTCAACCAGCCCGAGTGCAACATCTTCTCCAACGTGTCGCCAGAGGGCTTCAAGCAAATCAGGCAGGTGTGTGGGGCGATGCCCTGGGGGACAGTGAGCCCCATCAGAGAGGAGACGCCCTCTCTCCCTGTGCCTGAGGCTCCCAGGAGCTCCCAGTCTCCCACAAGGATCCTGGGGGGCTGGCCCTCCTTGCACGCCTTCTCCAAGGCCAGGCAACAACGCCCCACGAAGAGGTGTGTGCTTGGCCTGCGCGGGCAGTGTTCCATGGACCTTCACCATTTAATTTAACCCTTTGAGATACGTCCTTTCTCATCTCGCAGCCCAGGAAACTGAGGCTGACACAGACAAGCTCACTCGCCCAAGGAAGCAGGTCCTGGATGGACACGTCTGGGACATCCAGCCCGGCAGAACCCCGACCACTGCCCCAGGCCCTGCTCTTGTCCCCTGCTGCCCCTGACCAACCAGCCTCACATCCCACTTCAGAAAAGAGACCTTTCTGCTCCTGGGGGCACATGGGGTGGGGGATGGTGGCGGCCACCTGTCCAGAGACAGAGGCTTCCAAGTCACCAAAGTCACACATACACCCCCCGCACACACACAGCAGGTCTCACTGAGCACAGCCCTGTGCCCCACCCTCTGGCATTTTCAGAGGAGGTACAGCATCAGAGCGATCCTGGAGGGGGGAGGTGGGTTGAATGATAGCCACCCCCAACTAAAAAATTAGTCAAGTCCACCTCCTGACCCCCGAGGAGCTGCGAATGTGACCTTATTTAGAATAAATCTTTGTAGCTATAATTAAACTAGGATCTTTAGAGGTTAGCTCAGATTATCCAATGACAAGTGTCTGTGTGAGACACACAGAGAGACACAGAGGCCGTGTGACAGCAGAGGCGGAGATGGGAGTGGTGTGGATACAAACCGCGGAGCCCAGGTGCTGCCAGAAGCAAGAGGCAAGGAGTGGACGGTCCCCGGAGCCTTCGGGGGGGGCACCTGGGTTCCTAGACTTGTGGCCTCCAGAGTCATGAGGAGATGCCTCCCTGCTGCTCTGCCCCCGCGTGTAGCACTTTGCACGGCAGCCCAGGGACTCGGACAGGTGGGAGCCACGTCCTCCGTGTGGGAGTCCACACAGTGTCTCAGTGGCCTGGCTTCCAGACGCACCTGATAAAGATACACTGTAGCCCAGGGCAGGACACACGCCCTCCTCCTAGAGACCAACAGCCTCACCTTAGCAGACAGCTGCAGGCCTGTTCCCATCCTTTCGCTCCCAGGAAATCGGTGCTCAGCCAGGGCTTGACGACAGGCCTGGCTGAGTCCCGATTCCTGGTGCAGGGCCCCCCTGTGTGCTGCCCCTGATGACTGCCGGGTGAGGAGCCCCACCAGGGGCTCAGCCCAGGGCATCCAGGCGCTGGCCCCCGCCCCTCGTGTGGGGAGCAGACAGAGCAGGAGGGGACACGCGCCCAGGGACGTGCCCTGCCTCCTGCCGCCCACACAGGACACACCGCTGCTCCTGCCCCAGACACCTTACTTTAACGCTTTCGGGGGGTAAAATCCATTGTCCCAGTTTTCAGTAATGTTTTGTCCTTGAATATCTTGAGGGATAACTCATCGCGAGAGTAGATCCTTCACTAATAACAATTAAATCCTTACCAAGAAATGGCACAATTCAGAAGGCCAGTGATGGCCCCTCCCCAAGTACACTGTTTATCTGTACTGACTGATTTGAGTTCTGTATTTGATGTTTCTGGTGTTGTTTTCTTGGAGAAGTAGAACATCATACCCAGCACAGAGGTGTGCTCTGTAAATGTTTGTGGGATGGTTGGATGAATGGATGGATGGACAAGTGGGTGAATGGATGGATGGATGAGTGAACGAGTGGGTGGATGTATGAAGAGATGGATGGATGGATGGATGGATGGATAAATAAGTGGACAAAGGAATGGATGTTGGATGAGTGAACAAGTGTAGGGTTGGATGGATGAGTGAACAAGTGGATGGATGGGTAGACAGATAAATTAATGGGTGGATAACCATCCAAAGTTGATGGATGGTCATGGTTTCAAATTACATTACTTCTACTAAACCAACATTTGGTTAACAAGATCATAAAATATTTGTATTAAAAACATTTCACTTTTGCTTACAAACTTGTTAATAGGAGAATGCTATTATTTATCATCAGACTTTGTTCCCAAGCAAGATATGCACATACAGTCACATACAGATTAGATAATAAGAAAAAAATATGGGTCATTGACCTCCAGCAACAAGATCTAGGAGGAACAAACCGTATATCTAGATTAGTGAACTGGCAGGAAACATTTGTCCTTGGCTAAAACTGTCTGGACTTCACAAGGAGACACGCTCAGCCNAGAGTCAGACACAACTGAGCGACTTCACTTTCACTTTTCACTTTCATGCATTGGAGAAGGAAATGACAACTCACTCTAGTGTTCTTGCCTGGAGACTCCCAGAGATAGGGTAGCCTGGTGGGTCTATGGGGTCACACAGAGTCGGACATGACTGAAGTGACTTAGCAGTAGCCCCACACTCAGGCAGTTGATCGACTAGTCGATCTACGGAACAGAAGCTGAGAACATCTAAAGAGATATATTCCTTTTAAGTTTTTCCTCCAAATTAAATAATTAATCAGTAGGCAACTGATTTGCCCTATTCAGGCTGAAGATACAGGACATATTTTAGAAGAAAAATATTCCAGAATAGTTTCTCAGGTAATAAAACTCCAATATGGGGTAAGAGTCCCATGGGTGATAAGAGGAAAGAAACAAAAAAAATTAAAATTAAGAATGCATGCATGCTAAGTTGCTTCAGTCGTGTCTGACTCTGTGCGACCCCATGGACAACAGACCATCAGGCTCCTCTGTCCAAAGGATTCTCTAGGCAAGAATACTGGAGTGGGTTGTGATTTCCTTCTCCAAAATTTAAGAATAAAAGTATCCAAACTTCCACTGGCTTAAACTTTCCCAAGTAGAGCATATTAGTTTAGATATAGAATCTAAGACAGAAGGATTGAATCAGTATTTTCACATGAATTTCTGTAAACTGATTCTAAGAGAAAATTTAAATTATCATCAGCATAAAATGGGGCCCAATATTCATGTTCAATATTTTAAACTGGAATATAAACCTTTTGTTGCTAAATAAAAGAAAGCAAAAACTTAGACCTTGCATATACTGAAAAGAAACAAAATACATATGTCAAGGAGAAAAACTGCTCCATCACATATTAAACCTTAAAATTCAATTTTTCTTTTATTTTATAGGAAATGCATATTATACAATAGGTCTATATGTCAATAAAACTGTATTAATAATAAGTCT
>SJYV01022934.1:5043-27923 GCA_006410875.1 Neotragus pygmaeus | reverse complement strand
CCCCCCCCTCCCACTCTCAATGACCTCTCCCCTAAGTGATCCTGTCTCACAGGTAACTGGAGGCTACGCGGCCTCCAGGGAGGATGGAGCCCTGATGATGGAGCTCCAGGCATCATGGCTGGCCAGGAGGGAGATGGCAGGTAGACCCCACCCCGCCCGCTGGCAGGGGGCCTGATTCTGCTGAGATGCAGGCTCTGGGCTGCTCACTGGACAGGGTCCAAATCCCCATGCCCCAAGGTCACCGTCAGCCACTGCTCCCCAAGAGCAGGTGTCCCGCCTCTTACTCCTCCAGGGGTGCTCACCAGCTTGCACCCAGCCCATACCTCTGTGTTAGAAAGTGACTCCTTTCCCTGCACTGAGCCTGACCCAGGATGAGCCTGCCGCTTCTAGAAAGAGCCCTTAGGTGTCTGCAGACCCTTCGCCATCCCAGACCACCAGAGACCTGTTCCTCATGCCCCGCTCCCCACAACCCTTCCTCATCCCTAAACGTAAACAAAATCCATACTGCGGCTACAAAGGTCAGGAGGAAGCTGGGGTGGCGGTGGAGGGACAGGCTTTGCTCAAGGTCACCCAGCGATTTGGGCAGAGCCGGGGCTGGACAGCAGCCTCCCCCGCACAGCGCCCTGCCCGAGCTGCTTAGTCCCACGGCCTGATTTCTGTCCTGCTCCTCTTCTCCCCATGATCCTACAGGTAGGGCAGAGGGCCCAGGATGGGCTAACAGAGATGCTGCAGCAGAGGTGAGTAGTTAAAGGATGCAGGGATGCAGGTTAGCGGGTGGGCAGAAGAGTCGCACAGAGCTGGGCGCTGCCGGGAGGAGGCGCTGCAGGGGCAGCAGGGCTTGGTTGGCACCAAGCCTTCTCTGCTGCTGCTGCTAAGTTGCTTCAGTCTTGTCTGGCTCTGTGTGACCCCATAGACAGCAGCCCACCAGGCTCTGCCGTCCCCAGGATTCTCCAGGCAAGAGCACTGGAGTGGGTTGCCATTTCCTTCTCCAATGCATGAAGGTGAAAAGTGAAAGCGAAGTCTCTCAGTCGTGTCCGACTCTTGGCGACCCCATGGACTGCAGCCCACCAGGCTCCTCCGTCCCTGGGATTCTCCAGGCAAGAGTACTGGAGTGGGGTGCCATTGCCTTCTCCAAGAAGCCTTCTCTGGGTGGGTTCTAATCAGAGCACGATTTCCCTTGGAGCCCAAAAGTGCATGTTCAGACTTCAAGATCTTTGACTCAGAATGGCAGCCCAGAGTCCCACAAAAGGGTGAGTGCAGAGGTGCAGCTTCAGGGAAGCCCTGAGAGTCTGAGCAGCAGGAAGGGCCCCGAAGGACCCACCCCTGGAGTTCCAGATGCAGAGACTGAGACCCCAAGGCACATAGGACTTGCCCTTCCCGCCAGCAAGGCCCAGCGGCTCAGACACTGTACCATCACTGCCAGAGATGCCAGCCTTACCCTAGACAGGTCGAAGTTTTCCTGCACTTGAATGTCATCGGGCAATGTGGGCATGGGGCTGGCATTCACCGCCAGGCAGGCGGTCAGTAACAGCAGCAGGCCGCTGAGACGCCGCATGACTCCGGTTCCTCTGTCTGGGGTGGCACTCACAGACTTGGCTGGTCTGGGGATGGAAGAGGCACCAGCTCCCTGCTCGAGGCAGCTACGGACTGGGGCTGGGGAAGGGGCCTGCGGCTGTAGGCGACCTTGCTGTTTGCCCTGCTCGGCCAGGACCAATCAGAGCCCCAAGGCCAGGGCTGATCGATCCCTTTTAGTACCCTGGCCGGGGTCACAGTCCCCAGGGGCCAGGGTAGCTGTTTCAGTGGAGCCGCTGGCCAAATGCAACCTGGCCTGGGTGCAGCTGGATGCTGGGTTCAGGCATCACAAGGGCTTCCCCAGAAACTCCTCGCTTGTCCCAGGCAGGATGGGAAAGACCGGCAGCCCAATCCCTTCATGCTGAGTCATTCCACCTGTAAGCCAGGAGGACAAGCCCAACTGGCCTGTTTCCCATACAAAAAATTCTAGGGCCTGGGGAGAGTAAGTGACTTAGCAGAGACTATAAGCAGGTCTATGGCAAAGCTAGCTTCCCTTGTGGCTCAGATTGTAAAGAATCTGCCTGCAAGGTGGGAGTCCTGAGTTCAATCCCTGGGTTGGGAAGATGCCCTGAAGAAGGGAATGGCTACCCACTTCAGTATTCTTTCCTGGAGAATCCCATGCACAGAGGAGCCTGGCAGGCTACAGTCCATGGAGTTGCAAAGAGTTGGACCTGACTGAGCGACTTAACACCACCACCATGGCAAAGATAAGACTAGAGCTTAGATATCCTGTCCCCAGAGCTCCTTCTCTGACCCATGGCTTCCCACAGTCCTAGCAAATAATATTAATAGTAAAAAATAATAATAATGCTGCTGCTAATGTCCACAGTTTTGATGCACTGAGCCTCTGGTATGTACCAGCTAGGCATAAATGGCTGAAATGGCTCATCCCCCCAACAGCCCCATCAAGCAAGTGCTGTTTTTCCCCTTTATAGACAGGCAGCCTTTGGTGGTGGCTGAGAGCGTGGACTCGGGGCCAGGCTGCTCTCTGTGCAGCTCACTGGGGCAGGGGCAGCGCTGGGTGAGCGACTTTACCTTTCACCGCATCCGTGTCTTCATCTGAAAATGGGATAGTAGCAGTTCCTGGTTCAGAATATTGTCACAAGGATTGAAGAAGTTCGTGCTTGCAAGGCACTGGGATAGATAGTAGCTGGCACATGGCGGGAGCTGATTGTGTTTACTGAGGGTTGAATAAAGTCCCCTCCCCACAAATCAAGTGCACCTGGGACCTCAGACACCTTACGTGCGTATGTAATTAGTTCAGATGAGGTCCTACCGGAGGAGGATGAACCCTCAGTCCAAGGACTGATGTCTTCATAAGACAAAGAGGAGGGAGATTTGGACTCAGAGACACACAGGGAAGACGGCCACAGGAAGACAGAGGCTGAGACTGGAATGAGGCGGCTGCAAGCCAAGGAACGCCAGGGGCTGCCGACAGGAGCTGGGAAGAACAAGGAAGGATTTTCCCCTTGAACCTTCAGGAAAGATGCGGCCCTCCTGACAACTTGCTGTCGAACTTGCAACCTCCAGAACTGGGAGAGAAAACATTTCTATTTTATTACACCACCCACTCTGTGGTGTTCTATTAATGGCAGCCTTAGGAAACTAGACAGTGTTCATTCCATTGAAACATTTAACGGGAATTTTAAAAAAGCGGATCTGTTTGTCTCCAAAGATCAAACTCTTGCTAGTGATACTGTAGGTCCTCTCTACTTAAAAAAATTTTTTTTTAGTTATGAAAGTATGATAACACATTTACATGAAACTTGGAAAATACAGAAAATTATTTTTTTAAGTAGATAAATTAAGATTTTTAGTCGGAGTTTCAATATCAAACGCTCAAAAATTAACAGAATGTGGGGTGGGAGGTGGGAGGGGGATTCAGGATTGGGAGCTCGTGTATATCTGTGGGGGATTCTTGTCGATGTATGGCAAAGCCAAGAGAGTATTGTAAAGTAAAATAAAGTAAAAAAAAATTAAAAATAAATAAAAAGTTAATTGACCACACACACAAAAAATTTTAACAGAATGAACACGCAGAGAAGCAGGAGGATCTGAAAAGCACGGAAGGCACTATTAGCCCAAAAAGCGTGAAAGCATGAAAAGCACTGGAAACCAGTTCAACATAAACTAAAATTTATACAATTTTCACATAATAGTAGGAACCAGTTTCTATTCAAGTGCCTATAGACTGTAAGCCAGGAGACACTGAAACACAGCCAGTGATGTAAAACAAGCTGCAAAAGGTTCACGGTCTAAAGATACTGAGATCATACAGAGTTTGTTCGCTTATCACGGTGGAATTATACTAGAATTCAATATCAAAAGATATTTGAAAATGACCCACATATTTTCAAGAGCAATGTGGCATTTACCAAGAGAGCCTTCAACTTAGCTGTTGAAAGCCTCGGTAAAGTTAGACTGAAAAAAACACAGAGGGTGATTGCAGAGAAGAAAGTATTTAAATGAGAAATTAGTATAAAATGAGAAAGTAATATTAAAGCTATTTTAAACAAAATCCCATGCATTTGGAAATTAGATGTCCACCTTTAAATGATGGGTGTATCAAAGAAACAACAACAAGGAAGATTAGAAAATATTTGCAACAGAATAAAAATGAAAAGAGAATTTACCAGAATGTGTTGCATGCAGCTGAAGCTGCTCCATGCAATTAAATGCAACGCAGAGTCTTAAAAAAGGTAGGAAAACAAATAATGAACACTAGCATAAAATTTTGTTGGATTTGAACAAAATCTGTACTTTAGTTAATAATAGTGTGAAAAGTAAAGTGTTAGCTGTTCAGTGTCTGACTCTTTGTTACCACATGGACTGTAGCCCTCTAGGCTCCCCGGTATCACTTGTTAATCTCCCGATTTTTTTTTTAATGACATGATATTTCTTCATATTCTCAGAACTGGACTCAAAGTTTCAAGCCTCATTCAAATTTTTTTAAATCACTAAGATAATAAATTTTCTAGACTTTAAGCAGTAATACTAGATGCCAAAATACATGGAACTATATTAAAGTTTTGAGTGAATATAAATTAGAAACCCAGCTTTCTATTCATACTAAGTCAAACAAGAGGAATCAAAATGTCATAAGGTATTTTAGATAGGCAAAAATTCATAAATTTTCTAAAATATATATATTACACATACTATATATATTTGTTGTTGTTCAGTCACTAAGTTGTGTCCGACTCTTCAACCTCATGGACTACAGCATGCCAGGCTTCTCTGTCCTTCACTGTCTCTCAGGGCTTGCTCAAACTCATGTCCCCTGAGTCGATGATGCCATCCAACCATCTCATCCTCTGTCGTCCCTTCTCCTCCTGCCCTTAATCTTTCCCAGCATCAGAGTCATTTCCAATGAGTCAGCTCTTCGCATCAGGGGCCGAAGTGCTGGATCTTCAGCTTCAGCATCAGTCCTTTCAACGAATATTCAGGGTTGATTTCCTTTAGGATTGACTGGTTTGATCTCCTTACCATCCAAGGAACTCTCAAGAGTCTTCTCCAACACCACAGTTTGAAAGAATCAATTCTTCAGCATTCAGCCTTCTTTATGGACCAACTCTTACATCCATACATGACTACTAGAAAAATCATAGCATTGACTATATGGACCTTTGTTGGCAAAGTGATGCCTCTGCTTTTTAATACCTTGTCTAGGCTGGTCATAGCTTTTCTTCCAGGGAGCAAGGGTCTTTTAATTTCATGGCTGCAGTCACCACCTGCAGTGACTTTGGAGCCCAAGAAAATTAAGTCTGTCACTGTTTCCACTGTTCCCCCATCTGTTTGCAGGGAAAAATATCAATAATCTCAGATATGCAGCTGACACCACCCTAAAGGCAGAAAGTGAAGAGGAACTAAAGAGGCTCTTGAAGGTAAAAGAGGAGAGTGGAAAAGCTAGCTTAAAACACAACATTAAAAAAACTAGGATCGTGGTATCCGGTCCCATCACTTCACGGCAAATAGATGGAGGAAAGAATGGAAACAGTGACAATTATCTTCCCTCTTGTTCACAGAGTTTCTCAAGCTTTTATGGTTTGCTTCATGGTGATAGGGAGGAGGCAGTGTGAACTTAAAAGGGCGCTGAGAGCCAGAAGCCTTGACTTGTTCGATACAACTTTAGGGATGACCTTCCCTCTCCAAAGCCCACTCTTCTCACCTGTAAGTGGAAGGTAGGGATCCCTGATCGGACAAGAGGTCAAGTGAGCAGCGTGTGTCCTGGGCCCATCCTCCCGGCCTCTCCCCTCCCCCAGGAGGGGCTGTGCGGTGGGTTGAATAATTTTGCCCCCAAAGAGGCTGGGATTCTTCTACACCCGTGTGCGTCCCAGGCTTCCCTTGGGGCCAGGGGGCTAGACGGTCCTGACCCTGCAGGCCCTCTGTGACGATCGGTTGAGCCTCTGTGGTGCCCTGCAGGCAACCTTTACGGGATGGCTCTGTTCCTGTTCATGATTCATTGTGATTTTTTTTCATTCTTGTATCAGGTTTGGTTTCTTCAAAGGCAGACATCCTGACACCATCGCACAGGGAGGCCACCTCCAGAGATGTTTGCTCTCCTGAGATTATTAACCAGAGCAAACAGTGAGAGCAAACTCTGACAAAGCCCACCTGGACTTTGAGCTGCCTTTTAAAAATTAATCCGGAACCACAAGGACGCAAGGCTGGCAGTAAACAGGAGTGCTGACCCTCTTCCCTCTCTGGCCCTTGGGGTGGAAGGAGAGAGGCTCTGGGGCCCCTGTCCTCCTAAAGGATCCAGGGTCCAAGGGTCCACTGAAATTGGCCAGGTCCCAGAACCCTTTCAAGGGGAGGGCAAGGGCCTGACCACGCAAGAGACCTCCGAGCCTCAGAGCCAGTGCAAGAGGGAACAGAAGCCTATTTCAGATGCACACTCTGGGCCTCGGGGAAGGAAGAGAACTGGTTCCAAGTTCCCCAGCTTGGGGGTGACGCAGCTGGAGGCCACATGGGCCTGGCTCCAGAGCCCAGGCTTTCCCCCATCCTTTATCCATCCGTCCACTCATTCATTTACCAAACATGCTCTCCAGGCTTGGTGCTGAGGTTAGGAGGGAAAACAGGACACACTCCCCAGAGCTCCGCCCCCAGGAGCGAATCTGGCATGATAAGTAGAAATCAGCCAGCCAAAAAGGCAGGCATAGGGTGGGGGTGGGGTAGGAGGAGGAGAGGGTATTCCAGACAGAGGAAACAGCAACTGTAAAGGCTTAGAGGAGGACGGTGGAGAGAGAAATGTATATGGAATGCAAAACAAACAAGCCAAACCACAGGCCTGGAGCTTGGGAGACAAAGAGAGACCTGGAGCGAGCCGGGGAGGTGGTGAGGACCAGCAGGGAGGACTCCGACGCCAGCTCAAGGGGATTGCTGGTTGTCTGGAGTATCTGGGGAGCCCTGGCGCATTTTCAGAAGTGCTTCTGGATTTATAATCGGGAGAGATGGGTGAGGAGGCGGTGCAAGTGGGAAGCTCAGGAAAGCAACCCACTGGGAGGTTTTCCAGGAAGAAGGAATGGGCCGGAGCACTGGGATCTGGCGAACGGACCGGCAGGGGCATCAGAGACATTATTAGGTGGAGATGGCCAAGGCCGGGACCTTCCTCTGCTGATGGAGGAAGCGGGTGGCAGGGAGACCTTGCCTCCCCACGGCGACGTATCCAGCTGTGGGCCTCATCCCAGGGCCTGACGCTGCCCAGCTCCCTCAGTCTCAGAGCCACAGCCCTTCCCTCAGGAAGGGAAGGTTTCCTCCAGCTTCCTCCCTGGGGAAGCTGGAGGCAGCAGCGCCCAGGACTCCTCGGCAGTGATGCAGGAGGAGCTATTCTCACCGGCCGGCTCTGCCTGGGTTTTGTTCCCATTCCTGTCGCAAAGAGCCAGGCCACCCACAGGCTTGAGTTCCGGTCCTTGTGACTTGCTGGGTGACTGTGGGCAGTCTGTTCTCTCCTTGACCTCACCCTCCTCCTCTGGATTCCTGAGGAAGGTATAATCTCACGTGGCAGAGGTGAAATAAGCGCTGGGTGAGGGGCCTCTATGAAAGTGCTGCCGGTGTGCGCACGGGAGGGACCAATGTCGTCACAGGCACTTCGCACAGCGTGCCAAGGTGAAGGTCCCATGCTGCTGCTGCTGCGTCGCTTCAGGCGTGTCCCACTCTGTGCGACCCCATAGACGGCAGCCCACCAGACTGCCCCATCCCTGGGATTCTCCATAGGCAGCAGAAATCCCATGCAAGAAGGTGTGAGCACCCCATGTCCACTAGAGGGCAGCAGAGAACGTCAGAAAGAAAAGGAATTTGTTCACAGGTTCCTCCTTACAGACACGAGGCAGAGGCCAAGAGTCAAGGCCAGCAGACGTGGTAGCGCCAGGGCTGGAATCCAGCTTCCCTTGCCCCAAGCCTGCTTACACCCCCCTGATGAGGGTAAAACACTTAGCTTCTGCCTTGCCTATCCCCACCCCGGCCACAGACCTGGAAGCTTAGATGAGCCTCCTTTAAAACTAGCTCCCTGCCCAGTGACTTCAGTTCTCCTGGTGAGCTAGGACTGGGTCGTACTGCTATTGAGCACAAGGGCTGCGACCACCTGAATAAGCACTTAGGTTCATAACGTGTGCCAGGTCCAGTGCTGAGGACTCAGCAAGCACGTCATATTGAATCCTCTGCTTAAGGTTCCATCATTTCACTATGATGTGTAGTCCCATTTTGCAGATAGGGAAGTTGAGGCCAAGAGATCAGATGACTTGGTGTCAAGGGTCACCCGGCCAGTGAGTAGTGATCCAAACCCTGATGTGTCTCCCTGACTGCCAAGTCACTCTGCTGACCTCCCAGATCCTTGTCCCCTGATACACAGGGGGCTTGTGGCCGTGTTCTTTCAGACACCTGGAGCAGAGAGGTGGCTGTCTCCCTCCTGTACTCACAGCATGAATGAGCCTGGTTCTCCCTTCCCCGGCCAAGAGCATGCTTGCTTTCTGCCACAGCAAGTCTTGGCCCTTCTCTTCTTCCTCAGAGACCAGCACTGTGCTGGCCACTTAACAGCAGCTCAGAGACCACCTGCTAATCAACTGACTTAGAATTATGAGCAGAAATGTGATCAGACCCTAGAAAAACCACCCAACTAGAAGACAGCCAAGGGAGACTGGGAGATTGAAATCACCATGGCCAAATCCTTGAATCACAACTGAATGAGTGACTGGGGTATTCCTAGACACAATTTTAAAAGCAAAGGTCCCTTGAATCGCTGATTCTGAGTTATTCTGTGCATTGTGGCTGGCAGGATCCTCAAGCCTTTATCCAGCAGAGTGATGACCGAGCAGCTGAACTTTGCACCCAGACTGTCCTGGGTTCCAGTCATAGCTGTGACCCCTTCCTGCCTGTTTGGTCTTAACTGACTTCGACTTTCTCAACCTGTCTTTTCCTCTGTTAAACGGGGTTCATAAGAACTAATGAGGGCGTATAAGAATTAAATGATGAGAAACATGTCACTTTCTTGCTCCTTGGAGAGAGCTTAGCAAATAATAAACGTTAACCCTGGGTGGAGGGTCCTCTTGCGTGCATACTCAGTCATGCCCAACTCTTTGCGACCCATGGACAGCAGCCCACCAGACTCCTCTGTCCATGGAATTTTCCAGGCAAGAATACTGGAGTCAGTTGCCATTTCCTTTTCCAGGGGATCTTCCCGACCTAGGGATTGAACCTGCATCTCTTGCATTTCCTACATTGGCAGGCATGTTCTTTACCATTGGGCCACCCAGGAAGCCAGAGGACCCCCTTAGAAGCTGTCAATTCAGCCTTGTGATTGTGGGAGCAGGTGGTTCAGCTTGCAGAAGCAGCCCAAAAAGTGCGACACTTTGGAGTTGGGTGTCCTGGAGACCCAGCTGCCCCGAGAACAGAGCTTGTGGCCCAGGGCGTGGCTTGCTTTGTATCCCGGAAGAAAGGGCTCCCAGAGGAATAAACTCCCAAAGGCCTGGTGTGCATTCAAGAAGAGGACACAGGAGTTTTCCTGCTCTTTGCAGGCTGGTCTTATCTGCCCTGCATTAAATAAAGCAGGACCTCAGCAGGCCTGTCCGACTCCTGGCTGACCGAGTTGACGTCACCCAGTATCCTTGGAGGGATGAAAATAGCTCTTTTCTGAAATCACGAGACAAGCCAGACTCCTTGGAAAGTCCCACTGGCCTTTCTTGAATGAAGACAAATGCTTCTTTAGCGATCAGCCTCCCTGGAAGGAGAGTGGGAACTCTTCCCTGGTTTTCCATTGGGTGACAGAGTCCTGAATGGCTAATCTCTCCCTGGAAGAACCCGTATTAGAAGGCTTACCTTGTAGGAAGGAACCAGCAGAGCTGGGTGTCAACTTCATGAGTCTGTATAACCAGAGTCCAGATATTGATGCAATTCCTCTCCTGGAAAACAGGACTGGTAGGATATTTGTGCTGAAAGCATCCATTAGTAATAAAAATAGTAATAACAGCCAGCATGTATTTAGCACTGACCACTTGCCAGGTTCTGTCCTAAACAGTTTACATGGATTCACTTTGTTAATCCTCCTATCATCCCCTATGAGCACATTAATTTCTCATAGCATAAACCAATCTTATCCCTATTTTCAGAGGAGGACTTAGATTCAGAGAGGTTAGTTACCTTTTCCAGGCTCCCATAACCATACATTGGGCAGACAAGCTGAGAGAGGGAGAGGGTTTGCCAAGGTTCTGTAGCCAAGAGACCACCCACACAAAAGGCTGGATTTTCAGGGTCCATTTCTAATTCTCTTGATTCTGGCTAGGCTGCACAGAATCCTTCTTCTGTGGGTAGCCTGTGAATAATCACTGTATCTCTGGAGGTGATGAGGTTTCCTCAGTGGGTTAAAAGAACTTGGGAAGTCCATTCCTCCACCTTGTTAACAGACCTCTGTAGAGTCCGACTTTGTTGGGCTGCTGTTGAGAGTCAATGGAACTTAACTTCTCCAAGGAGACTGCTCTTTCTTCTTAGTGGTTCCTGGATGGATAAAAAGCCCTCCTCTATCGTCCCTTCCTTTGTGGTCCTACTGAGTAGCACTTGGCATGGTTGTTGAGCTCACCTATTCAAGCGCCAGAACACCCTACATCCCACTTCTGCCACCTACTAGCTGTGTGACCTTGGGAAAATTTCTGAGCCTCTTCTTGTCTTGGTTTCTTCACAGTAAGATGAGAATAATAACAGTACCTACTTCACAGAATTGTGAGAAATACAGCATGGATACATGGCCAGTGCTGAGAATGATGCTTGGCACCAGAGACATATGCTAATCCTTATTATTTATTTCATTGCATAGCAAAGGTCACTCAGATTGCCCTTTTACCCCACTTGGACCGGAAGCTCTCTGAGAACAGAGCGGTGCCTGAAGGTCAAGCCAGGGTCCTCATGCCTAGTAGGCCAGGCCTGGCCTTCAAATAAGGACTTTGGCTCAATGGTGAAGAATATGCCTGCAATGCAGAAGACGCAGGTTCAATCCCTGGGTTGGGAGGATCCCCTTAAGAAAGAAGTGGCAACCCACGCCAGTATGCTTGCCTGGAAAACCCCATGGACAGAGAAGCGTGGGGGGCTACAGGCCACGGGTGTCACTGAAGAGTTGGATAAGACTTAGCGAATAAATGGCAACAAAATGTACAGTGAGTGAGAGAGAGTGTAATTGGAGCCAGGGGCTGGAAGAATGTTCTCGAGGAAGACGGGTGTGGCCAGCAATGGTTTTTTTCGCTGTGCTGGGTCTCCGATGTGGCTCCCAGGCTTAATTGCCCTGTGGCATGTGGGATCTTAGCTCCCCGACAGGGAACGGAACCTGTGTCCCCTGCCTTGGAAGGCAGATTCCTAACCGCTGGACCACCAGGGAAGTCCCCATGGCCTTCTCTGGGCCTGTGAGCGTGGATGCCAGTGATGGCCAGAGGTGGATCTGTTGCCGAGCAGGCTTGGAATCCAGGTCTCCAGTCCTGGTCTCCATCCATAGCACCAACTCGTTTACAAGTTCTAGTAACTGCTGCTCCCTTGTTTCATAGCAAGACTACCCCCACCTACCCAATTGCACTCCTTCATGTTTGCTTAAAAAAAAAAAAAGGTCAACAGCGAATTCCCTGGTGGTTCAGTGGTTAGGACTCCGCACATTCACTGCTGAGGGTGTGGGTTCAAATCCTGGGCAGGAAACTCAGACCCCATAAGCTGGGCTGTGTGGCCAAAAATAAAAATTAAATAAATAAATAAAGGAAGACAAGTCTTTGGAAGCTCCACAAGGAGACAGATCAGGAAAAATAATCGAGGACACAAAATATCCCTCAAAGGGGCTGAAATCAAGTCAGTTTGGTGTACAAAAGTGAATTAATAGGAGTTGGGGCAAATGTGTCATTAGTCAAAGGGAAGAAAGCCCCTGAGTGAGAGAAAGCAGGCTGTGAGAGAGAGCTGACGCAGGTAGGGGGAGGCGGGTAAGAAGCTCTTGGCCGGTAGATCTTCACAAGCCCTCATGTTCTCTCCACCTCTTCCAGTCTGCCTTGGGGTTGGTCACTGAGATGAAACCTCATAGCCTTTTAGACCCAAGCATCCACGGAGTGCTTTTCCTGAAGTTTCTCTCATCCCACTATAAAGTTTTCACCATGCTCCCCATCCTGCATTGGCTAAGAGTTAAGAGTCCCCAAGGATCTGGAGAACTGGATCAGGGCTCCAGACATTAGGTTGATCTCTGGATTTGACACCATTCTAGAAACTCCCAGATGGTCTTCCAAGCACTGGTAAACATCCCCACGCCTAGCCAAAGATTCCAGAGCGCCCCTCCCAACTGCTACACAAAGTTTTACAGTTTCCAAGAGCTCTTCTACGGATGTGGAATTCTGGGAAATTCCCACAGCGCTCCAGGATTTCTAATAGCTGTCCCAATTCTAATGTATCAGAGACTTTCTTCTAAGTTTGACAGTTCTGGAGAACTGCTACCCTATGTCATGGGAGCCAGAGAACATCCACCAATTCCAACATTCTGGGGAAAGGCAGAAGTGTCCTGTGGGATCTACAGTTCTGAGTAATGATGACAATCCTGGGATTCTGCGGACTTCTCCAGGGTTAGGGACCCTGGACAAGCTGCAGTTCTTGAGTAAGGATGCTGGGAGGGAGGTGGACACACGGTATGTGACATGGGGGTAGTGAGGACTCATCGCCTTCAGCCCTGTATCTGTCTCTGGGAAAGTAAATCGGGATTTTGCTGAACTGGAACCAGGAAACTTGAAACGCGTGGCTGGCTCCAGCGGGAGAAGGAATTGTCCAAACAAGAATGAACCGGCCACAGCCTGGGTCCCCCTGGGTGGTCCTGTCCATGCTTCCCAAGGCGGCCAAGGAAAGTTTTCACGCTCAGTTCCAGGGGCCTCCTCTGCCTGAGGCTAGAGACCTCCCAGCAAGCAGGGGCACATACAGTAAGTGAGATAAGGAGCCTGGGGAGTGGAAGAGCCCCGGGTCAAACCTGATGAGCCACACAAGCTGATGCAGCATCAAAACTATCTAGAGTAGAAACAAGTGGCTTTGTGGCAATGATTAGGTTCACCCTCCTTCCACCCTTCCCATCTCTGCAAAAATGTCACCTGCGTGAGACCTTTCTTAACGCCCCTATTTTAGAATTGCACCCGCCCTGACCCATGGACCTCCCTCCTCTCTTGTGCTCCATAGCCTTTACCACTATCTAACTTCCCATGTCTTTTGCCCATTTTCTTGTTTCTTGTCTGTATTAAGGCTCCTTATGCTCCTTACTGTTAACAGTAATGCTCCTCAATGCCAGCCCATAGTGGGTTCTCAATTTGTTAAGTAAAATTTTTTGGAACCCAGATTGTCAGTTCCATCAGATCGTCCTGTTGACTGAAAGCAGCTTTTGGCTAAATTGTCCGCCACAGACAAAGCCCTGCACTGCAATCTTTCCACGTGTCAGTGGATTTAGTCCCCATGACTGACCCATGAGGGGCTACTATTCTTGCATTTGTTCTGCAGATAGGGTGACTTGGGCTCAAAGCAGTTAAGTCACTGCCCGGGATCACTCACAGAAAGGATGACTCTGAGACTTGAACCCGGGCTGTTCCATCTATGGGCTGGACCCCCCCGCCCCGCCTGGGCCAGTGCCTGTGCCGCATGGCCATCACCCCACCTCCCTGGGTGCTGCCTCCGTGGACTCTAACCTTCTACAAACACCTCTATTCTCAGTCACAAGTCTTGCCTTTCAATATCTGGCTACTGTCGTCTCCAGCTTGGGCTGACCGTGCCAGCCCCGGCTTCAGGGACCAGCTCTCCAGAGCGAGCCTCAGGAGTCTGAAGCCCTGCAGTGGGGAGGCTCAGAGCGGCCCACCCCAGGCCACACCGCACACACAAGCATAGCTGAGAGGCGCCCTGCTTTTTCATCTTTGGGTCCGTACTTCCGTGGGGAAGAGGAGGGCGTAACTATGGAACGTTACCTGGGCCACTTTCCACAGAGGTGGGCACAAGCGTATTGGGTCTTTCCTTGCTTAGTCTTGTGCTGGGGAGTGGGATGGGAGCGATCGGACATGATTTTCTTGACTTTTCTCTGACCAGGCCCATGGGCCGGTCTGAACACTGTTGCAGATGATGGCCATGACGCTCCCCAGGGCATCCCCAGTCCCGGTTCTCTCCCTAGCTTGCCCTCTGGCCTCAGCGTCCCTCTGCCAAGTGCTCCCCAAGCCCGTGGCTGAGGCTGGCCCGCCCGGGGTCTTGCCTGAGCCCAGTGTCCCGTGCCCAGGTCGCAGGGGCTGCCCAGCCCCAGCGGGGCTTAGGGGCCGCTGGTTGAGGGGTCTCACCTCTCCCTACACCGGCCATCTCATCGGTCCCCCTCCTCCAGTTCACCCTTACCAGTCAGCCCACCTGCCACAGTGGCTGGCATGATCTAAACGCACATCGAAGCTGGTGGCTCCTCGAGACCCTTCCGTGGCTCCCTTTTGCCCTTGGGACAAACCCCAACTCCCGAAGTGGCTGAGGCCACGCGCTTCTAGAATGGTCCTTCGGAATTCTGAACCTTTGGCACTGCGGCCCGCTCCTCACCCCCACCTGCCCTGGGCCAACTGCCAATCCCCCTTAATCATGACTCTCTTTGGCAAACCTTCCCTGACGATTTCTGACTGGGTGACCCTCCGTGCCTCCAGCGTTCTGGGTTTCTCCCATCAAAGCATGCGGGTGAGGTTGTAAATGTTTACCTGTCTGCCCCCCACCAGATGAGAGCTCCCTGGGCAAAGCCAGCTTGTCCCTTGTCAGTCTTCTTTGCCACTTTGATTTACAGTTGATGCCAGAGGTGTTTACTGAATGAGTGAGTGAATGTATGAACAAACAACGGAATGAGCACGTGGGATCTCAGTTTACCTAACCGTAAAATGGGAGACTTAGGTTAGCCCTGTGGCTTTCTATAGTGGGGTCCTTCCACTCACACCCCCGATTTTACAAGTCATATCTGGCCTTACCTCTAACTGTGGACCCACAGCATCCTACTGGGCATGGGCCAAGAATCATGATATTCCTAATCTCCTTGTCCCTCACTAGAGATCAACAGGACAGGGAGCCATGTCTAAAGGACTGAAAACCAGGAAGCAGTCCTGGGAGGGTGTGGGCCTTGCCCAGGAGGCTCAGAGCAGATCTGCAGCTTCAGAAGTCAGGCCCTGTGATGCAGAACTAGGACACACGCAGCCCACCGCCGGCCCCAGCTCAAGGCCAGAGCAGTCTCCCCCAGGCCTCCTCATGGAGATGCTCACCACTCTCTCTCCCCATGCCTGCCCGATGGTACACAGTAGTTGCTCAGTTAAAATGTGTACAGTAACTAAAATTATTCTTCAATGTGTGGATCGCCCACCCAGCGGCTCTAAGGGTAGGGCTAATGACAACCTCCTCTAAAAGGACTTATGCTACACCTGCACCTCCTGGGACTTCAACCCTGAATACTCATTGGAAGGACTGATGCTGAAGCTGAAGCCCCAGTATTTTGGCCACCTGATGTGAAGAGCTGAGTCATTGGAAAAGACCTTGATGTTGGGAAAGATTGAGAGCAGGAGGAGAAGGGAGTGATAGAGGATGAGATGGTTGGAGGGCATCATTGACTCAACGGACATGAGTTTGAGCAAACTCTGAGAGTTGGTGATGGACAGGGAAGCCTGGCGTGCTGCAGTCCGTGTGGTCTTGAAGAGCCGGACACAACTGAGTGACTGAACAACACATAGAAGGAAGTTCTCCTCTATTTCAGGAGAACCTGAAATATTCCTGATCTGAAGGGGAGGGGGACAGTCACCTCTGCCAGGAGTCCTGGCCTCCTCTTCCTCAGGACCCCTCCCCTCTGGGTTTCTCCCAAGGGCCAGAGCCTGACTAGTCAGAAGATAAGACCAACCAGACCTGGAGCTGATGTCTCTCTTTATTCATATATTTCATCGCCCGTGGCCTGGTTTCTCCTGAACCCAGGCTCATTTCTCGGAGTCTGGGGTGGCACCCACCTTTTGCGTCCCCAGTGTGCCCCATCAGCCCCCACGCCCAGGCCTGGCCTCTGCCCAGGCCAGCTGCAGATTGAAGCAGTGGCTGCTACACCATTGAACAGATGGAGAGACTGAAACCCAGAGTGCAGGGCCCAGCCCGAGGCCACACGCAGGTCTCCGGGGTTCCCACACTGCTCGCAGCAGGCAGGGAGGGCCCGGCTGGGGCTCCGTGTGCCCTCAGCGAGGGGGTGGCTGGCTCCGGCCACGTCGCAGGGAGGTGCCGATTTGGTCTCTGAGGGCCTCCAGTCTCCGAGCCAGATTTGGAACTGCAGCCCCACCTAAAGGGCACATGGTGAGGCTTGAGGCCACCACTTCCTTGGGCCTTGCCCCACCCCGGCCCATCAGGGTCCCAGCAGCCTCTGGGGGAGTGTCAGATGGCCCCCCACAACTCCATCTGCCATGCACACCACGGGCCCCAGGATACATCTGGGAGTGCAGGTGGCTTCAAGAAGAGAATTCCAGGTTTGAGAAACAGAAAGATCATAGAACTCTCACCACTTAATCCGCCCCCTATTTCAGAAATGGGAAGACTAAGCTTTGGAGGTGAGTTCCGGCCCAAGATCACAGAGAACCCCAGCAGCCCTGCCCTCACGCCCTTCTTCACCTCTCAGCACTGGCGATGCATTCAGCGGCCCCGCGGGCAGGGGAGGTGCAGAGGGCATCACTTTCTCCTCCGTCAGCATCTCCGCCAGAACCTGGGTCTGGGTCCACTCACTGTGACTCCTGGGCCAGGGGGAGTTGGGTTGTGGGAAGTGAGCTTCAGTTTCCCAGACCTTGGCCCTCACCCTCCATCCCCCAGTGCCCCAGGGCCGGGCTCACCTCTCTCTCGAGCACTTGGCAGAGCTAGGGCAGCATGGGGGTGTCCAGGGCGGGGGCCGGGCGGACAGGGGCCCATCACCTGGGGCCTTAGAGCCAAACACCTGCAGGAGAGACCAGAGTCCACAGGGCTGGGTGATATCAGCCCTGGGTCTGCGCCCCACTTCCCTGGGGCTGATCGTGACACCACACTCCCTGCCAGGCCTGCCCCAGGGGGCATGAAGAATGTTTGGTGAGCATAAAGGGGTGGGGGTCCCTTTCTCTGTGGGCAGTGGGTGGCGCTTGTGAAGTCCTCTCTGGAGACTAGGCACTCCACAAGGGCAGGAACCACGTCTGCTCTGTGAATCCTCAGTGCCCAGAACAGGGGCTGCTACAAAGCAAGGGGTTTATGGGAGAGTTGCTGAATAAGTGAACACTCACTCATTAAGTAAAGGCATTCACTGACTCATTCATTCAGTGCATAACTGAGTAATGCGTAAGTGAATAAATGAATAAGCCAACAGCAGAGTAAGTTCCCAAAAGAAGGCAGAACGGGGAGGAGGGCGAGGCAAGGTTAACAGCTATTTGGAACCCCAGACAGAGAGAACCCAAAGCCAGCCACTTCCTGCCATGACCCAGCCCAGGACCCTGGAGTCGCCGCAGTTCTGGGGCCTTCCAGACTACAGACCCCTAGCTCCAGGTCTCCAGATCCCCCCGGCCTTCCCTCCTTGCACCTCCGCCGTTCCTACCTGGGGCAGGTGGAGTTCCTTCCGTGGGCAGGCCCACTGGGCCAGCGGTGCACGGCACAGGGGGCAGAGCTGGCAGCGGGGGCAGAGGGGTGGCGGGGCCTGCAAGAGGTCGTGTCAGGGGCTCCGTGACGTCCCTGCCCCTCCCTTCTCCGGGCTGGGCAGAGACTCACGTGGCACAGGAGCGGTGGCACCATCACACAGGGACACGGTAGGGCTGGGCCAGGGCCTGGCTGCTGAAGGCAGCAGGCAGAGAGGAAAGGCCTGGAAGAAAGGGTGGACTCCGGCTGCCTGGAGCCCTCAACGCTACCATCAGCCTGGCGCCCAAGTCCCGCTTTTAACAAACACTCGTGGAGCCTTAACTACATGCCAGGCACTGTTCTCAGATCTTTAGATACAAAGTCACGCCGGTCTTTAGAACAATCCTGAGAGGCAGGCACTGTTTCGCCTCCACTTCACAGAAGCGAAAATCCAGGCGGTGAGAGGTTAATGGACTCACCCAAGGTCACATAGCTGGTGGCAGAGCTGGGGTCTGAGCCCCAGGGGTCTGGATCCAGAGGCAGGTCTGGCCGAGCCACCCCCTTTCCCACCTGCCCTCCACCCTAAAGGCTGGCCTCCAGCCTGCGGCCGTGCTCACCGCTCCAGCTCGCAGACCTGCCGGGCCAGCATGCGCTGCTCGCTGCGGGCCAGGTCCCGGCCACTCTGCAGATGCTTCTTCTCTTTCCTGGGAGGCAGGGCCGGTGGGGGCATCCATCAGCTCCTCCTCACTACAGCACAGCACGAGCCCCAGGAGGCAGGTGGGGACAGAAGAGGAGCCAGCAGGCGGGGGGTGACCAGAGAGGGGAGGCATCTTGGCAGAGGGGGCCCCGCAGAGAGGGGCGGACCACAGAGTCCGGGCTAGGGCAGTCTACCTGAGCCTCTCATTCTCCAGCATGAACTCCTGCAGCATCCCATAGAGGTTCCGCTGGGCCCAGGCCAGTCCAGAGGCTGCAGGGAAGAGGGAGGCCGCTGGAGCCCCAGGAGCCCCAGAGCCGATCCTCATCTCACCCCCACCCCAGGGAGCCCATACCCTTGGGGTCCATTTGGCTCAGCTGGGACCGCAGGTGAAGGTTCTCCTCCTGCAGCTGCAATAGCTCAGTCTCCAGGTGCTGGGGCAGCTTTGCCTTGGGGGACTGCAGAGAAAGAGGCCCAGGACTGCTGTTTACGGTCGCACAGGTTTCGCACTGCACAAGGGCGTCTGGGGGAGGGGAGAAAGCGCAGCCTAAAATCCAGCCCAGGCTCCACTCGCCCACTTGAAATCCTGGCCCAAGGTTACATATACTTGGAGGGGACACCTTGTCCTAACGGCAGCAAAATGCCATGTGGCCTCAGCTGTCTCCCTGGAAAGCCTGCTCTAAATCGCTCCCTGTCCAGCCCCAAACTCAGCTCTGTCCAAACCTTGGTCCAGATTCTGACCCCAAATAAGATCCCACATCAGACTGCAACTTAACTCAGTCACGATACCAGCTGGGATGTTGGCTAGACCCTGAAGCATGTCCCGAGTCAGACTCCAAGCCTAAACATACCCTAATCCTGCCCATGAAACCTGACTGCAACCCCACCCTGCCCAAACATAACCCCGTCATCAAGATTTCAATGCTAATCCCTGCCCTGACTCAGTCCCAGACTTCAACCGTGGCACTGATTCAGCCTCCAGCTGTTGGATGGTGCCCACCACCTCCCCTGCCTGTCCCTCTGCTCTGCCCGTGGCTCTCTCCACTCACCCTGGGGGCCTGTGGCCGAGTAGTGACCCGCTGAGCTCGGCTTGCATATCGCAGGGTGCTGAGGGTCTCAGGAAGGCACTGGGCTGAGGGGGACACGCAGGCCACCTGGGGAGGACTGCCCCTGAGTGCTCCTCTCTGGGAGCCCTCCCTCAGGACCCAGCCCTCCCTGCCAGCCCCCCGTGGATACCATGAGGGTGACCCCATGCCCCCCTAGCGAATCTGCCAGCAGCTTGGTGAGCTTGCTGTCCCGGAAGGGGATGTGGCTCTGCTTCCGCTGAGGGTCCAGCAGCAGCGAGATGCAGTGACCTGGGTGGGGAAAGCGTGGTCACCCTCCATGTCCAAGGCCACCCAGCTGGGACGCTGCAGAGCTAGGTCTCCACCAGGCATCTATGTCTCTCTAGGCTGTCTCTTTCCACATGATCGCATTACCCATTCAGACTGCTTGGCCACCAGACTAGGGCTCCCACCTTGATCCCTACTGCCCACCACAGGGCCTGGCAAAGGGGCTTAGGAAATGTCTGACAAATGGACTGAATGAAGAGATGTTTCCTACACATCTCCCCACGCATGCAGAGAGGAAGGCCCAGGGAGGTAAGGCCAATGACCTGGGGGGTGGGGAGATGGGAAGACAGGTTAGTGCCCTTCCCCTCCCTGGGCCTCAGTCTTCCCAAATACAACAAGGGTCACGTTGAATGTCGAGGGCTCACACTCTGCACTGAGTGTTTCCACCTCCCGAGTTAGCCAACTGTATCCCCAGCGTTTATAGATCCACAAAGCTCTGTGAGGGAAAGCATGAGGCAGCAGCAGGCTGAGGATCACAGCTCTTTAACGCTCCTCCGTTCCCAGTTAGTCCCCTGGCTTCCCCACTGTGGATGGCTGTGGGCGAGGCACAGAGGAAGGACTCGGGCAGGCAGTCCCCTCAGATCTCACCCAGGGCCAGCAGGCTGCGGTTGATGCTGTTGGCCTCAAGCATCAGCTCCCCACGGGACCCAGTGGCCGCCACCTTCTCACTGCCGGCCAGGTCTACAAAACACAGCTTCCCCCCGGCGGGGGGTTCCCCGGGCTCCACAGGAGGCATCTGCTGGGGTTGGAGGATCAGGGCTCCATGGGGACTTGGGAGGGGCTGTCATCATCAAAATCACAGGGCCAAGGGTTTCCACTATTACCTCCCATGCACGCCCAAGTTGGTTTATACGTCCAGAGGCAGACCCTTGCTGGGTGGCCCTGGGCCGCTCTTTTCCAAGCGGAGGCACTCACAGTTTGGTGGCTGATGTAGAGTGTGAGCAGGGCATGGCTTCGGCTGGAGGCCTGGTTCAGGGTGTGAGCAGAGCTCCTTCGACGGCTAAGACCTAGAGAGGAAAACCATCCTAGAGTTGGATGTGGTAGGAAGAGCAAGTCATCACCAATGAATAAAAAAGGAGCAAAGACATCCTGAAAGAGGGGCCAGCTGGTGCAAAGGCACAGAGGCAGGAGTGGAATGATGGGTGTTGGATTGGGTTGTAGCTTGAACAGGTGAAAGGGGACTGGAGAGAACTGAGGGGAAGAATGTCAGTCTGATTCACATTTTATTAATAACAACATCTCTCACATTGCTATGTGAACAGAGAGAAACGCAGGCAGAGAGATCAACTGGGAGGCACGCCACAACGCTCAGTCAGAACCCTGAGACTGGCCACAGCAGGTGCTCAATAAATAGCTGATGAATGGATGAATGAGACCAAAACAGAAGAGCCTTCAGGCTAGGGCTTCCCAGGTGGCTCGGTGGTAAAGAATCCACCTGCCAATGCAGGATTCACGGGTTCGATTCCTATGTCAGGAAGATCCCCTGAAGGAGGAAATAATCTTGCTGGGATAATCCCATGGACAGAGGAGCCTGGAGGGCTACAGTCCATGGGGTCACAAAGAGTTGGACACAACTTAGTTACTGAATATGCAAGAAGTATGACCTTTACTCTCAGGGTTCTGGAAAGGTTTGGAAAGGGATAGGGATGTGGTTTGCTCTGTTTGATGGAGAAGCATGCACTGAAAGGGGGGGATCCCTTCAGGAGGTACAACTGAGGCTTGACCGAGGCAGGAACCCAGTGCCGCAGAGAAGGGTGGGCAGAGTCTGGAAGGCAGTATCAGCAGGCTTGAGGGGTAGGAGTCGGGGGCGCCCTTGGTTTGTGTCTGAACTGTTGGTTTGCTGGCCCTTTTCTCCCACATGGGTCATCTCTGAACCCACAGCTCCAGCCTGGGGCCCCGAGGGCACTGGGTGAACGGGTAAAATACTTGTGTCCCACGCACCCCAAAGCAGCTTGAAGTAGCACGCACCCATTTGCAGAAGTTCCATGAGGGCCTCCAGGCTCCCAAACTCCACCACCCGCAGCTGCTCCACATAGAAGCCCCGGGTCTTGTTCCAGCGAACAGGGAGGGGCCGGGGAGCCCCCAGACTCAGCAAGTCCCGAATCTGAGACAGGAGGGTGGAGGGTGAGGGAGGGGCCTGAGTCCTTGTTTCACCCACCCCCAGACCTATGGTCGACAGCCCCCCACCTATTCTATTTCATTTCCTTGGAAAGAAGTGCCTCCCTTTCCCTGTGGGCTGTCTTTCTAGCCATCCCAGTCCCCCACCTGCTCGTTGTAGATCTCCAGGTAAGAAGCGCGGAGAGTGACAGGAACATCCAGGTGCTGCACGCGGTCTAACAGCCAGGTGAAGGTCCTCTGCATGATGCCAGCCAGGCTGGGGGATGCAGGCACCCCCTCTCCCTGGAAGCAGAAACAGCCGAGCCTGGGGCTGGGCTACCACCATCACCACCACCGTTATCATTACTCTGTAGAGCACTGTGCCCGGAGAAGGCAGTGGCACCCCACTCCAGTACTCTTGCCCGGAAAATCCCATGGACAGAGGAGCCTGGTAGGCTGCAGTCCATGGGGTCACTAAGAGCTGGACACGACTGAGCAACTTCACTTTCACTTTCCACTTTCATGCACTGGAGAAGGAAATGGCAACCCACTCCAGTGTTCTTGCCTGGAGAATCCCAGGGACAGGGGAGCCTGGTGGGCTGCCGTCTATGGGGTCGCACAGAGTTGGACACGACTGACGCGACTTAGCAGCAGCAGCAGGACACTGTGCCAAGTTCCCATACCCACATCTCATTTAATTCTCAGTCATTTTACAGATGAAAACCCTGAGAGCTAAGAAGTAAAGGGAACGCCTGAGCCCAGGTGCTCTGGACTGGCCCAGACCCTTTACCTTTCCTGATCTTTCCTTGCCTGCAAATAAATGGGGCTGGGCTGCGTCGTCCAATTCCTTTCCGTCTGGAAGTCTGCGCTCCCCAAGGTTTCTCGCCCACCGATCCCCCAGGGGCTCTGCTAGAGCTCGGCTCACCTGGGGAGGAGGTCCGCTCAGAGTGTAGGTCTTCCCGGAGCCGGTCTGGCCGAAAGTGAAGACTGTGCAGGAGAAGCTGCGGGCCGCGGGAGTGTGGCTGTACAGAGGCTGGTGCGTGGCTGGGTTGGGGGAG
>SJYV01022933.1:19-13598 GCA_006410875.1 Neotragus pygmaeus | reverse complement strand
CCATGTCGTCCTCTACCCGCGTAGCGCTGGTCACCGGGGCCAACAAGGGCCTCGGCTTTGCCATCGTGCATGACCTGTGTCGGCGGTTCCCGGGGGACGTGGTGCTCATAGCGCGGGAGGAGGCGCGGGGTCGGGCGGCCGTGCAGCAGCTGCAGGCGGAAGGCCTGAGCCCCCGTTTCCACCAACTGGACATCACTGACCTGCAGAGCACCCGGGCCCTGCGCGACTTCCTGCGCAAGGAGTACGGAAGCCTCAACGTGCTGGTCAACAACGCGGGCGTCGCCTTCCATCCTGAGTGGGAGCTGGAGGGGATAGAGCCACTGTGGGGAGAGCCAGATCGGGCAGGGTAGGGCTACTGCCTGAACCTCCTCTGTGGGATCTAGAACCCCTTGCCTAGGCTGGAGGTCACAGGAAGAGCAGGTCCTCCGAGATTACAAGCTTTTCCAGCAAGAAGGCCTTGCAATAGCTTTGATATCAGTGTTAAGGACAATGCCCAGGATTTTTGCAGTATTGATTTCATTGAACTTTGGACCAGTTGGGTAAATCTTTAACTTGCTTTGAAACCAATAACTAGTTGTAAAGACTGGTACAGTGAGAGATTGTGTGAGCTGTCTTCATTCAGCCTCCCCTGATGTTGCCATCTTACATAAACACAGCATTATCAAACTGTAACCGACTTCTTCCCTGGAGAAGGAAATGGCAACCCAATCCAGTATTCTTGCCTGGAAAATCCCATGGACAGAGGAGCCTGGAGGGCTGCAGTTCATGGTGTCGCACAGAGTCAGACAGGACTAAGTGACTGAGCACACATCAAACCGCAAAATTCCCACTGGCACAATACTGTTCACTAACTCCACCCACCTCTTAGACTAAAACAGATTTCACAGGAAAAAATACTGTATCAAGTAAGCGTTTGTACCGTATGACTTACATTTATTAATCCTGTTTTGTTTTGTTTTTCTGCTCTAAAAGTTAATGATCCCACGCCAACTCCAATTAAGGTAGAAATGACCATGAAAACAAATTTTTGGGGGACCCAGGATATATGCACAGAACTCTTGCCTCTAATGAAACCCCAAGGTGAGTCTGACTGAGCCCGAACTGCAGTGTTTCTCACGAGATCTAGGCCCACCCACTTCTAATCCCCAGACTCTCTACGTCCCACAGGAAATTGGTAACTGGCTCTCCAGTGGGAATCAAGTCCAACGTCTCAGCAAGTTGAGTATTCATTATTCTCATACATGCCTTCCCAAGTAATGGTTTGTGTTGCATTTTAGGCAGAGTGGTGCACATGTCTAGTAGATGGGGCTTCAAAGCTCTTGAAAGCTGCAGCCCTGAACTGCAGCAGAAATTGAGAAGTGAGACCATCACGGAGGAGGAGCTGGTGGGGCTCATGAACAAGTCTGTGGAAGACACAAAGAACGGGGTGCACAGGAAGGAGGGCTGGCCAGATAATAATATATATGGAGTGGCGAAAATCAGCCTCACAGCCCTGTCCAGGATCCAAGCCAGGAAACTGAGTGAGCAGAGAGGAGGAGACAAGATCCTCCTGAATGCCTGCTGCCCAGGGTGGGTGAGAACTGACATGGGGGGACCCACAGCCCCCAAAAGCCTAGAAGAAGGAATAGAGACTCCCATGTACTTGGCCCTTCTGCCCTTGGATGTTGAGGGGCCTCATGGACAGTTTGTCCATGAGAAAAAAGTTGCAAAATGGAAATTCTTGCCTGAGTTCTACCCATAGGCCCCACTTGCTTACCTGTCTTCATTAGACTAAGAAAACACAGTGTTCAAAATATCTCCCTATGAAAAAAATCAAGCATGCCTACCTCTATGTAAATTTCAAAGCCAGTTTGAAATGGCTACTGTTCTGTGAGATCTTTTGTGATTTCTTATGTGATCCCAGGGAATAAAAGAAGAATGGATGACAAATAATCAATAAACATTAATAGATGAATACATGGTTCTTTATAAATGTCTGTTTGTTCCAACTGATTATATGCCGAACCAGCTCAGAAGTCTAATAGACCAAAATGTAGGGCAAGGAAAGTGAGAGTACTACTTGGGGAAAGAATTATCATCAATAGGGCCAGATGGGAAATACTGTTAGTTTTCAGGTTCATGTGGTCTCTGTGAGAACTGTTCACCTCCCCTCTTTTACTAAGAAAGTAGCCAGAGACAATATATAAGCCGATGAGCATGGCCATATTGGGTCTGCCAGCTTTAGCTGACCAGCCTCTAGTATAACATGGACCACACCATGAGGGGAAAACCTCTGCTCTGGTGCCTGTAAACACCAAACTCATTGGGAAAAAAAACAATTTTAAGTGTGAAATATGAGGGGTTGCTGGTATGAAAGATAACATCCTACAAGAATCTGAGACAATGGGGAAAATTGAGAATGGATGGGTATGAGTGGGTATGAGAGATCACTGTCAAATCTCTTCAGGGTGAATGTACCATTTTTGTGGGATGAGGTCTCAGGAGGTCTACAACATTAGCATAGTTCTGAAAACTATACACAGAAGTGGAACTAGAGTAACATATTTATAACAGTTGAACCTAGTTGGGAGGACACATGGGTATCCACTATTATGCTTTCAACTTTCTACTTAAAATCTTTCTAAGATAAACATCTTGAAGCAAAAAAGCCTGGCTCTGCAACTTTCCTGTGTGACCTTGAGCAAAATCCCACATCTGCTATATCCCCTCAATTGTAAAATAACTGTCATAGGATTGTGGTACTGTAAAGCTTAACTGTCTGGATATAGATGACAGTGCTGAAAATAGATCAGAAGTGCCAGGTATCCTATATCATGAGTCCCTGAAAGAAGGGCCCAGCTGCACCCAGAGCAGCTTCCTGCTTCCCTGTCACGGTCTTTGTAGACCGGGACCTGGGGACTGGAGTCGACGAGAAGAGTGACGCAGGGGATCCAAGTCTCTAGTGAAACAAGGGTGCTTTATTTGCAGAAATGCACGTTTATATATCTTCATACAAGGCAGCTTTAGGCAGTAAAAAAGTTGAGCAAAAACAAAGCCAAGCAAATAACAGTCTTAAAAGGGCCAGAAAGCATTCCATATCCTGAGTAAGAGGGGCATAACTGAATAGACTACCTTTAAGTAAACGGTCATTGAAGGGAGTCACTGAAAGGAATCCCAACAGGTGCCTTTTCTCATGATCTCAGTCCTGAGAACTGCATGCAGCTCTGCTCGTTCCTGTTTTCCAGGAACTAGTAAGGAACAGAGTCCCTGAGAAACAGCACACAAAAGAAGAAAATAATATATTGGATCCCTTAAAGCTGAACGTCCCCTGACACTTCCCAACACCATATCCAGCTCCCCAAGGGCCCCAGGACTGTCCGCCACATCGCCTCTTCACAGAAGCTCCGTGTGGTACAGACGCCCTTACTCTCATGGTTACCTGGCACTGTCCACCTCTGATTGTCAGCCTTGGTGAAGCAACAGCCCCTGAAGGCAAAGGCAGGACCCTTCCCTGAAGAGTCAGGTTGACTTCACAACTGTAGGCCTTCAACTATTTTGTTATTTTCCTCCTCCCCCTACATCCCACACCATATGACAGCAGAGGATCATCAATGTTTAGATCAACAGTCAGCATCACACCTGCTAGTTTGGAAATGGATAGTGGAATCACAATGACCACGCATCCTTAGTTCCAGAAAAATACAGCCCATGTGATAAACCAGTTGTTAACTATGACCTAAGACAAATCTTTGGAAAAGACATTGATGCTGGGAGGGATTGGGGGCAGGAGGAGAAGGGGANCATTTATTAATCCTGTTTTGTTTTGTTTTTCTGCTCTAAAAGTTAATGATCCCACGCCAACTCCAATTAAGGTAGAAATGACCATGAAAACAAATTTTTGGGGGACCCAGGATATATGCACAGAACTCTTGCCTCTAATGAAACCCCAAGGTGAGTCTGACTGAGCCCGAACTGCAGTGTTTCTCACGAGATCTAGGCCCACCCACTTCTAATCCCCAGACTCTCTACGTCCCACAGGAAATTGGTAACTGGCTCTCCAGTGGGAATCAAGTCCAACGTCTCAGCAAGTTGAGTATTCATTATTCTCATACATGCCTTCCCAAGTAATGGTTTGTGTTGCATTTTAGGCAGAGTGGTGCACATGTCTAGTAGATGGGGCTTCAAAGCTCTTGAAAGCTGCAGCCCTGAACTGCAGCAGAAATTGAGAAGTGAGACCATCACGGAGGAGGAGCTGGTGGGGCTCATGAACAAGTCTGTGGAAGACACAAAGAACGGGGTGCACAGGAAGGAGGGCTGGCCAGATAATAATATATATGGAGTGGCGAAAATCAGCCTCACAGCCCTGTCCAGGATCCAAGCCAGGAAACTGAGTGAGCAGAGAGGAGGAGACAAGATCCTCCTGAATGCCTGCTGCCCAGGGTGGGTGAGAACTGACATGGGGGGACCCACAGCCCCCAAAAGCCTAGAAGAAGGAATAGAGACTCCCATGTACTTGGCCCTTCTGCCCTTGGATGTTGAGGGGCCTCATGGACAGTTTGTCCATGAGAAAAAAGTTGCAAAATGGAAATTCTTGCCTGAGTTCTACCCATAGGCCCCACTTGCTTACCTGTCTTCATTAGACTAAGAAAACACAGTGTTCAAAATATCTCCCTATGAAAAAAATCAAGCATGCCTACCTCTATGTAAATTTCAAAGCCAGTTTGAAATGGCTACTGTTCTGTGAGATCTTTTGTGATTTCTTATGTGATCCCAGGGAATAAAAGAAGAATGGATGACAAATAATCAATAAACATTAATAGATGAATACATGGTTCTTTATAAATGTCTGTTTGTTCCAACTGATTATATGCCGAACCAGCTCAGAAGTCTAATAGACCAAAATGTAGGGCAAGGAAAGTGAGAGTACTACTTGGGGAAAGAATTATCATCAATAGGGCCAGATGGGAAATACTGTTAGTTTTCAGGTTCATGTGGTCTCTGTGAGAACTGTTCACCTCCCCTCTTTTACTAAGAAAGTAGCCAGAGACAATATATAAGCCGATGAGCATGGCCATATTGGGTCTGCCAGCTTTAGCTGACCAGCCTCTAGTATAACATGGACCACACCATGAGGGGAAAACCTCTGCTCTGGTGCCTGTAAACACCAAACTCATTGGGAAAAAAAACAATTTTAAGTGTGAAATATGAGGGGTTGCTGGTATGAAAGATAACATCCTACAAGAATCTGAGACAATGGGGAAAATTGAGAATGGATGGGTATGAGTGGGTATGAGAGATCACTGTCAAATCTCTTCAGGGTGAATGTACCATTTTTGTGGGATGAGGTCTCAGGAGGTCTACAACATTAGCATAGTTCTGAAAACTATACACAGAAGTGGAACTAGAGTAACATATTTATAACAGTTGAACCTAGTTGGGAGGACACATGGGTATCCACTATTATGCTTTCAACTTTCTACTTAAAATCTTTCTAAGATAAACATCTTGAAGCAAAAAAGCCTGGCTCTGCAACTTTCCTGTGTGACCTTGAGCAAAATCCCACATCTGCTATATCCCCTCAATTGTAAAATAACTGTCATAGGATTGTGGTACTGTAAAGCTTAACTGTCTGGATATAGATGACAGTGCTGAAAATAGATCAGAAGTGCCAGGTATCCTATATCATGAGTCCCTGAAAGAAGGGCCCAGCTGCACCCAGAGCAGCTTCCTGCTTCCCTGTCACGGTCTTTGTAGACCGGGACCTGGGGACTGGAGTCGACGAGAAGAGTGACGCAGGGGATCCAAGTCTCTAGTGAAACAAGGGTGCTTTATTTGCAGAAATGCACGTTTATATATCTTCATACAAGGCAGCTTTAGGCAGTAAAAAAGTTGAGCAAAAACAAAGCCAAGCAAATAACAGTCTTAAAAGGGCCAGAAAGCATTCCATATCCTGAGTAAGAGGGGCATAACTGAATAGACTACCTTTAAGTAAACGGTCATTGAAGGGAGTCACTGAAAGGAATCCCAACAGGTGCCTTTTCTCATGATCTCAGTCCTGAGAACTGCATGCAGCTCTGCTCGTTCCTGTTTTCCAGGAACTAGTAAGGAACAGAGTCCCTGAGAAACAGCACACAAAAGAAGAAAATAATATATTGGATCCCTTAAAGCTGAACGTCCCCTGACACTTCCCAACACCATATCCAGCTCCCCAAGGGCCCCAGGACTGTCCGCCACATCGCCTCTTCACAGAAGCTCCGTGTGGTACAGACGCCCTTACTCTCATGGTTACCTGGCACTGTCCACCTCTGATTGTCAGCCTTGGTGAAGCAACAGCCCCTGAAGGCAAAGGCAGGACCCTTCCCTGAAGAGTCAGGTTGACTTCACAACTGTAGGCCTTCAACTATTTTGTTATTTTCCTCCTCCCCCTACATCCCACACCATATGACAGCAGAGGATCATCAATGTTTAGATCAACAGTCAGCATCACACCTGCTAGTTTGGAAATGGATAGTGGAATCACAATGACCACGCATCCTTAGTTCCAGAAAAATACAGCCCATGTGATAAACCAGTTGTTAACTATGACCTAAGACAAATCTTTGGAAAAGACATTGATGCTGGGAGGGATTGGGGGCAGGAGGAGAAGGGGATGACCAAGGATGAGATGGATGGATGGCATCACTGACTCAATGGACATGAGTCTGAGTGAACTCCGGGAATTGGTGATGGACAGGGAGGCCTGGCGTGCTGGGATTCATGGGGTTGCAAAGAGTTGGACATGACTGAGTGACTGAACTGAACTGAAGACAAATCAAAATGTACACATTTTCAACAAACCTAGGGATATGTAACTTTTAAATACAACATTCCTGTCAAAGGCCCTGAACACAGTAAAAGTTTCATAAACAATCCTTCCATATAGGACACATTGAATTCCACAGAATCAGGTAGCCTGCCCACACTGAAAGTCTAATCACAGGATCAAAGTCTTTAATAAGCTGAGTTTCTATCAAGAGAGCAAGCAGAGCTATGTCCTCAGAAGTGGCTGTTGTTGTTTTTCAGTTGCCCAGTTGTGTCCAACTCTTTGTGACCCCATGGACTGCAGCATGCCAGGCTTCCCTGTCCTTCACCATCTCCTGGAGCTTGCTCAGACTCATGTCCATTAAGTCAGTGATGCCATCCAGCCATCTCACCCTCTGTTGCCCCCTTCTCCTCTTGCCTTCAGTCTTTCCCAGCATCAGGGTCTTTTCCAATGAGTCAGTTCTTTGCATCAGGTGGCCAAAATATTGGAGCTTCAGCTTCAGCATCAGTCCTTCCAATGAATATTCAGGGTTGATTTCCTTTAGGATGGACTGGTTTGATCTCCTTGTTGTCCAAGGGACTCTTGGACAACACCACAGTTCAAAGCAGTTACCCTAAGTAATTTCACTGAATCTTAGGAAGAAGCAACCATTCCAATTCTGTGGGCTTGATGGACCCAGCACAAGATAATAACTGTACTCCTTCCTCTTTTTGGAGACCTACATGTGCGTGCATGTAGCACCTCTAATGATTTTTATTCCTCTGCCAGGAATCCTTAGTCCCCTAATGACCATTCACCAAGCAGTTTTGTTTGGAGGACACTCACCACTCCACCCTGCAAACTACAGTGTATCTCAGAGGTGGGATCAAAAGAGGATTGTGTCCTGGTTTGGCTCAGGATGCTGCACCAGCAAGGGGTGCAGTCAGGAGTGGTCATTAGGAACCTTCTGGAACATCTGGCCCTCCTAGGAGGGAGGGAAAGGGGCAGGTTCTCCTCCTCAAGTAGTCACAGCACTGGACCCAGGAACACAGTTCTTGGCTTTTCTGCCTGTGACAGACCCCCACCCCATCCCATGCTATCCCACCACTGCTGGCCCCCAGCCTGGTCAGCTCTGCCTGGAAAGGCCCTGCACACCCCACGCCTAGCCATGTTCAACAGGTTCAGTTCATCACCACGTCCTATGACCATATCCCATAGATGTTCCCAGGGCTTCTGCTGACCTTGTCAAGTTTCAAGCAGGAGTGGTCTTGGCAGCATGTAGCTTCACCTTACAGGCATCTGGGATAAGTGAGCTAAGAGAGGATGTCACCGCTTGTGCTCAGACCCTCCAGGCACCAGTAAATCTGGACACTGACCTCCCCATTGGAGCATTTCTTTCCCTGTTATCATCCTAGACATCGTGGCTATGACAGGCCAACAGGCTGTTTCATGTACTTCTATTGTATAAGCAGTCTTAAATAATCTCACAGAAACTGGTAATTGGCCATCAGATGGAAGTCTGAGATCCAACACCCCAGCAAATTGGGTATTCATCATGTTTGTGCTCACCCTTCTAGGCAATGAACTGTATTGTGTTTTAGGCAGAGTGGTGCATGTGCCAAGCAGAGTGAGCTTTGCAGCTTTTAAAACCTGCACATCAAAAACTGCAGCAGAAACTGAGGAGTGAGACCATCATGGAGGAGGAGCTGGTGGGGCTCATGAACAAATTTGTGGAAGACACAAAGAACGGGGTGCACAGGAAGGAGGGCAGGCCTGATACCGCATATGGAGTGATGAAAATTGGAGTCACAGTCCTGTCCAGAATCCAGGCCAGGAAAATGAGTGAGCAGAGAGGAAGGGACAATATCCTCCTGGATGCCTGCTGCCCAGGGTGGGTGAGAACTGACATGCGGGGACCCAAAGCCCCCAAAAGCCCAGAAGAAGGAGCAGAGATCCCTGTGTACTTGGCCCTTCTGCCCTTGGATACTAAAGGCCGTCATGGACAGTTTGTTTCTGAGAAAAAATTGTGCAGTGGTGAGCTCACTCACAGCTCCACCCATTTATATTGCTATCCCAGATTCACCAGGCAGACACTTACACTGTCACAAATATCCCTATGCGGGCAAAAGAAAAAAGAATCAAAGTATCCCTTTCAAGTTCTCACTGGGAAATGACTGCTAATTTTGTGAACCCTTCTGCAATGTCTTCTGTGATCTCAGGGGAGGAAAAGTGGGATGGATGATAAATAATAAAGAGAAATCAATAAATGAATAAATAGTTCTTTATAAATGTCCATTTGTGCAGATTGTTTATATGCTGAACCAGTTCAGAAGTTTGTTTGTTTTTTTAATATTTATTCATTTGGTGGCACCCGGTCTTAGTTGCAACGCATGGGATCTTCTTTGCCACATGTGAGATCTTTAGCTGTGGCACATGTACTCTTTGGTTGGGGCATGTGGGATCTAGTTCCCTAATCAAGGATCGAACCTGGGCCCCACTGCACTGGGAGTCTGGAGTCTTAGCCACTGGACCACCAGGGGAATCCCCATCTTCCCTGGTGTAATATATTACATGTATATATCAAAAGATAAAAAAAAGAGTAAAACTCAGGTGTACAACCTTTATAGACAGGGCCAGTAGGAAATATTTTCAGCTTTTCAGGTTGAAATGGTCTCTGTGGGAACTGCTCAGATTCGCTCTTATACTGTGAAAGTAGCCAGAGACAATATATAAGTCAACGACCGTGGCCAGATTGGACCTTGCCAGCTATTCTCTCAACTTTTCTGTTCGAAATTTTACAAGACAAACACCTGGTAGAGTCCAGGCTCTGCCACCTTCCTGCACGACCTTGAGCCAAATGTGTCCTTCAACTATAAAATGGGGGTAATAGGATAGGATAGATGCACAGATTAATTTTCTGGATATAGGTGGCAGTGCTGAAAAGAAGTTGGAAGCGCCAAGCATCCTCTATCATGAGTCCCTGTAAGAGGGGCACGGCTGCACCCGGGGTGATGACGAGAAGCTTCGTGCTGCCCAGAACCACACCCAGCTCCCCCAAGGCCCCAGGAATTGCCCACCACACTCCCTCCCCTCACAAAGTACTCCATGTTGTACAGATGCCTCTACTGCCAGGTTTATTTGTCACTTCTCATGTATGATTTTCAACCCCGGGGAAGTGGAAAGTGACAGACTCTGAAAGCAAGTGTGGAACCCTTATTTGAAGAGTAAGGTCTACTTTACAATTGTTACCCCTCAACTAAGCTGCTATTTTGCTCCCTAAGATTATGTTTTTCTAAACATACACCAGAGGACCATCAATGCCTAAATCAACATCACAGAATCTTATCAGGTAGTTTTGAAGCATACACTGGAATGACAAAGATCTTTTCTTTCTTAATTCTGTAAAATAATACCTAACGACACACACCACTTAATAACTATGATACAGGACAATACCAGAACAAAGGCACATTTAGCAATCCTAAGGATGAGGTAACCATTAAATCATAAGTTCTGGTCAATGACTTTGCACTCAATAGAAGCTTCATAAACAAACAAATGTCCCGCCTGGAAGCATACTGGGAATGCCACACAGTTAGGAACCCTGCCCACTCTGAAAGTCTAATCATAGGATCATTTTTTTCTAACTCTGTCGTGAGTCTTTTAAGTGAGCAACGAGAGCTATGTCTTCAGAAGCAATTAATCTAAATAATTTCCTTCCATCTTAGGAAATAGCAACCATTGCCATTCTGCCGTGGATAATGGTCCCAGCAGATAACAATTATTACTTCCTTCTTATCTGTTCAGGATTCTTTTTTTTCCCTTTCCATGCAAGAAAATGGTTTTTGCTCATCTACCAGGAATCCCTAACCACCACACCCACCCTCCACCCCAACCCTTCAATAGCAGTTTTCCTTGAAGAAAGCAAACCTCTTTGCCTTGTAAACCATTATGTTTCTCAGAGATAGTATCAAAAGAGGGCTATGTCCAGACTTGGCACACAAAGCAGCATCAGGAATGGGGTGGACCCAGTAACTTAGAAGCCTTCTGGTACATTTGGCCTTTCCTTGCAGGGAAGGGAAGAGATAACAGGTGGGGTCTGGAGCAGTCATAACCAGGGAGAAGAAGCTACTGTGGGACACAGGCGACCCAGTTCCAGGGTAGAGCCTGGGTGAGATGCTGATAGCCATTGTTGGCACATATTCAAGCAGCACACCAAAGCATCCCAGAACTCCGATGGCAGTCATTCACAATACAAGAATCTCTGTGGGTCCCAACTGCCCTGCTCTGTGGCTCCATAAAAGTGCAGGGGGTCAGGCGGAAGGTCTAGTGTCAGGGATGACCTGTGAGGGACAAAGTGAACTTACACCCAAGGCTGAGCCTGCGCAGAGTGAAGGAAACAATCGCAGGTGCCTGCACCGGCAGCANAGTGAACTCCGGGAGTTGGTGATGAACAGGGATGCCTGGCGTGCTGTGATTCATGGGGTCGCAAAGAGTCTGAAATGACTGAGCGACTGAACTGTACTGATGTAATATTAAGCTGAAGATGATTACTCTGGGAAGTTTGTTTTGTTTTGTTTTGTTTTTTCCATTAAGAACTTTATGGAATTTTAAAAATGCATGCTACCTATTAGCTAGCAAAGATGCTAATTTCTCTGCAACATTCCTTCTTTTATTTCCGATGAAAAGTCTTTGTTCTTCAAATTATATTTCTCTCTAAGTAGGTTGTCATTTCTTTTTCTCAGTGGTTTCGAGTCCCTCCCCCATGCCTTAGCTTTATTTTTCAGAAATTTGACTATTTTTGTGTTGGTGTGGACTGTCAGGTATTATTCCATTTCTATGGAATTAGGAGCAAAGGTCTGGGTTTGTAACTGTTTCATGCTAACATAGGGTACTATATTCTTCAGAAACAACTTTGGAATATCCTTTTAATAATTCAATTAAACTTTGCAATTATGTAGCATGAAAACAAGGGGCTGTCTGTTACTTTAGTTAATACACACCTCAATTAACAGAATCAGAGTTAGATATAAATTGGAAGGAATGATGCTAAAGCTGAAACTCCAGTACTTTGGCCACCTCATGTGAAGAGTTGGCACATTGGAAAAGACTCTGATGCTCGGAGGCATTGGGGACAGGAGGAGAAGGGGACAACAGAGGATGAGATGGCTGGATGGCATCACTGACTCGATTGATGTGAGTCTGAGTGAACTCCGGGAGATGGTGATGGACCGGGAGGTGTGGCGTGCTGCGACTCATGGGGTCGCAAAGACTCGGACACGACTAAGAGACTGAATTGAACTGAACTGAACTGAAACATTATCTTTTCTGTCTAAAATCATCCTTATTTTTACCAAATATAGCCAAATTAAGATTAATTCGTTTGCAAATTAAGTCTGATTTCAATAAGGTTGGCCTGGTTACTTATATTGTTCATATAGGTTCTTTTAAATTGGCTGTGTTAGAATTTTTCGTAAAGAATCTCAGATTGAAGTTTTAAAAGGCCTCTCACGGCCAAGAAATACAAACCAAGGGCTTGTCACAGATTTTGCCTTACAGATTTGGATAAATTTCTCCTTTTGAAGTCCCCAAAATATCACCAGTCTGGTAGTGACTTTATTTATTTATTTGATAAGACTATTGGGAACCTATGAGTTTGCAATTTCTGGAGAGATCAGATACACCAAGAAGATAAATGTTTCAATTTTACTCACAAAATTATTATCTACCAAGTTACTATGCATCATAATTAGCTTAAGGGGAAAAGTCACCCTATATCTGAAAGACATAGATTAAAAATCAGTAATAGTTCAGACTAAACCAAAAAATTATAATCACATTCATCAGTGTACCCAGTTCTGTGTAACTAACCCTTTTTGCTAACACTTTTTTGAAATCAGAGTTTCCATTAGACTTTTACATTTCTTACCCAGTACAGCAGTGTGATGTGAAATTTATCATACACCTGAATGTTGTAAAAGTCTCTCCTATGAATTTTCTTAAGGATGAAGCACTTTTGACAAAGTATCAGAGTACAATAACTGTCTATAATTGACAAAAGACTTAAAGGTCAAGGTTAAAGATGTGATTAAGATGTTTGACAAAGAAGCTTAACCAAGTTGCTGTAACATATATTTAAGATAACAACTAGAATTATGACTTATAACATTAAACTAGGACATATCTAAATTTCAAAAACTATATAATTTCAACAATTTCTATACTAAAAAAAACTCATCCATAGTATAACTGAGGAAGCTTAGTATACCCTGACAATGCTTTGTGTGTAATTCAACATGCTAAACAATCCTTAGCTTACTATTTTTCTCTGAGATGCTTTAAGGGGCCCTCTGAAACATTACAAAGTTGGTTGTGTAACAGATCAGGAAGAGCACTGATGAGCACAGCCCTTAGCAAGTAGCCATTGCTGTGCCTCATTATTCTGTACCTGTTACGAGGCAACAGGTTTTTCTCAGCCATTGTGCCTCAGTCAGCCCTACCCACAACCAACCAACCATCAATGAGCATTGAGTTAGTTGTCCTGCTCAACTATTGGCCAGCACCACAGCAGGCCCTGCCCACTGGTAACTGTCAATGAGGGACCATTAGGGAAGGGATTCAATCAAGGATCAGTGGTGCGGTAGTCATCAGGTGGAGAGTGAGGTAAGAGGCAGATTCAGGCTGCCTCCTGGAGGTCCTCCAGCTTACCCAGCCTTGGGCCAGTAGGTGAGCTGGAGGGCCCAGGGAAGAGATGGGGGACTGCGTCCTGCTGGGCTGCAGAGCCCTCACTAACGGCCGCCACTAGCTGTGGCCCAGACC
>SJYV01022931.1:512345-523667 GCA_006410875.1 Neotragus pygmaeus | reverse complement strand
GACTGAAGCAACTTAGCAGCATGTTGACTAGAAGGATGAACGATGTGAGAGCTGTGAGTTGAGGCTTATTGGGGGCAAAACGGAGACAGCACCTCAGATATCTCTGGGAAACTGTGCCAAAGAGGTAGTGGGGACAGGCTGATATATAAGATTTTGGTGAAGGGGGAGTTCAATGCAAGCAAGTACTTACTTTACAAAAGGTTTTCTATTAGTTGCAAGGAGCTGATGTCACTCTGAAGGGATTTATTGCTTTTCTAGATATGAGGGGGCTTCCCTAGTAGCTCAGTTGGTAAAGAAGCCTCCTGCAGTGCAGGAGACCCCAATTTGATTCCTGGGATGGGAAGAGCCGCTGGAGAAGGGACGAACTACCCACTCCAGTATTCTTGGGCTTCCCTGGTGGCTCAGCTGGTAAAGAATCTGCCTGCAATGCAGGAGACCTGGGTTCAATCCCTGGGTTGGCAAGATTCCCTGGAGAAGGGAAAGACTATCTACTCCAGTATTCAAGCCTGGAGAATTCCATGGACTGTATAGTCCTTGGGGTCGCAAAGAGTCAGACACGACTGAGCAGCTTTCATTTTCACTAGATGTGAGGAGATGCAAGGACTGGGATCTTGAAATGAGTTTCTGAAAATATCTAATCATCTAAAGACCTGTTTCACAAGTTTCCCTGGAGCACAGAGCACCTCACTCTCCACCCTGAACTGCCTTCAAGGCGTGTCGAAGGTCAACAGTTGCAGCAACACAGGATTCAGTCTCGCAGAGGCAGATGGCAAATGCTCTTGTTGTTGTTCAGTGACTGGCAAATGCTCTTGGCAAGGGCCAATTTGTAGTTGACAATACGAATCTGCAGTTCCTGTGCTGTAAAATCACATTCCATTTGCTGCAAGGAAGGCTGTCCTAGGCATTAAACTGTCCTAGACAGTTTAATGAGCGCCTGGCTGTTGAAATGATATCATTCAGATTCCTACCCTTGTCTGCTGTGTGACCCTGGGCAAGTTAGTTAGCTACTCTGTGCCTCTTTTTCCTCAGTTGTAAAATGGTGAGCATGGAGGTGCCAGCTCTGCTATTTTTAGCCTACTTGGAGTAAAGAGACAAGCCCAGCATCTGGTCCATGATGAACACCACGCGTGCCATACAGGTACACACCTTATTTTTTTACCATTACAAGCAGTTTTTCCCAGCCAGGGTAAGCTCTGAGATCCTTTTATGAGGAAGTCGGTTGCAAGCCTGACTACTCAGGACCCTGATCTTGCTGTGGAATCTTTCTTCCACTTTCTGCTCTCAACCTCCATATCTGAACTGTGAAGTTGGGTGGAAAAGTTTGGGGCCTCTGGAAGAAAGGGTGGGAGATTTGTGTGTCTTCGTTTGTCCCTCCCCCCTCTTACTTTGTCTGCCACTTCTGGGACCTGCCACTTGGTCTCGGGGCTTCCTGTCGGGTCAGTTTGATGAGCTGACCTCAGAGCCCTCAAAGGTGGTAGAAGTTAGAAGCACTCATTGTAGGCACTGGGTTTTGGTTCTGATGTGTTTTTCTCACTGCCTAGAAGATTCCCACCTCCCCTGTCCTCCATTTAGTCCTTCCTTCCATAGAGGCTGGTTGAGCATCTCCTATGGGCCATGGTCTGCTCTAGTGAATAACGATCCCTTCACTGGCACCCGTGTTCTACTGGAGAGTGTGAAGGAGATATATAAAAATCTAGGTAAAGAGATATTCTAATACAGAGGTTTCCCAGGCCACAGATAAGTACCTGTGTGCAACTTGTTAGGAACTGGGATGCACAGCAGGAGGTGAGCAGCCGGCAGGGGAGCAGCGAGGTTTCATCTGCTGGTCCCATCACTCCCCACCCCTCAGATTACTGCCTGAATCACCTCCCCCCACCATCTTCGGAAAAACTGTCTTCCATGAAACCAGTGTCTTGTGCCTAAAAGCTTGGGGATCGCTGCCATAATACATGATGGCAAGTGATGAAAAGAATAATTAAACACCAGCAGAGGCACTGATGAGGCTTCCTCCTCGTTTCAGATACTTGGAGAGGACCTCCTCAATCAACAGAGACCAGATGGAAGTGAGGACAGGAAGTCAGTAAATACCAGGGGAAAGAGAATTCTAGGAAAAGGCACAAACAAAGGTAATGAGGTGGGGGTACACTTGGGGGTTAGAGAGACATTTAGGGGCCAGAGAGGTGTAGGGGGAGGGGAGAGAAGCAGGGAGCGCCTGGGGAGCCAGGTCCGGCAGGGCCTGTGAGTCCATGATGAGGACTCGGGCCCTGTGCTTTGAGCCTCTGGAGGCTCCTGGGGCAAACCTCTGAAATCCAACTCAAGTTCAAAATCCACTTCTGGCCCTCACTAGCTACTTGACCTTGGCTGCTTCACCTGTTTTGCACCTCAGTTTTCTAATCTGTTAAATGGGGCTGGAAGCCCAGTCAGTAAAGTGATAATGCTTGTTTTGAAAACACAAATTTACTCTAATGCAATTTATCATGTGCCAGGGAACAGTTTGAGCATATTTGAGCAATTTCATGCTTGGCTATCCATGATTTCAACTGCAAAACACTCAAAGTGAACAGAAAACTGCACCCAGTTGAGTTCTGTCCAGACGCACAAAGGCACACACCTCCAACCTCTCCCAGCTGCCCCAGTTGGGGGCCACGCCCTCTCCCGGTGTGTCATCCCTGTTTCAGGAAGCCCTCCTCCTACCACGTCACAGTAACTCACAAGCTGACCCTGTTTGACTCTTCCGACATCCATGTCAACAAGTACACTTTGTCTTTTCCAAGGTAACGGGTCACATCTAGAGTACTTGTTATGTATTTTGCAGAGCACATTGATTTTTCGGAATGCATATGCCACAATACAGCGGAACTAACTGTAGTACTCACCTCCTAAAATTACCGTGAATGTTGAAAGTAGTTGGGCTTCCCAGCCGGCGCTAGTGATAAAGAAGCCGGCTGCCAATGCAGGAGATGTAAGAGATGTGGGTTCGATCCCTGGGCCAGGAAGATTCCCTGTTGGAGGGCATGGAAACCCACTCCAGTATTCTTGCCTGGAGAATCCCATGGATAGAGGAACCTGGTGGGCTACAATCCATAGCGTTACAAAGAGTCAGACACAGCGAAAGTGACTTAGCACGCAGACACATTGAAAGTAGTTAGTACTTACAAAGCAATTACATGCCTAGCCAGCACATACTTAGGGCTATAAGGGCTTGTCATGCTTATCATTGTTGCTGATATTATTACTGCAAGTGCCATACCCTCCCAAATGGCCACTCTGGCAGCTGGGTTGATAACAGGCTGTAAGGGAACAAGAATGGAAACCCAGAGACCACTTAAAAGAATGCTGCAAAACCCCAGAGGGCTGTAACAGGAAAGTGGGGAGATGTGCTTGGATCTATTGTAAAGGTTTATCCCACCAAATTTACTGATGGACTAGGTGTGGGCGAGGGATGGGAGAGAAAGGATGACTCCAAAGATGTTGGCCTGAGCCAGAGAAGCATGGCAGTGCTCTCCCCTTCAGTGGGGAAGATTGTGGAAAGAGCACTGTTCTGGACCTGTTTACTGGGAGGCCTGTTAGCTACCCAAAGGCAGGTGCCATGGGCATCCCTTTCCCCTACTCCTTTCTTTGCTGTCCCTGGATGAAGGGAGATGTCTTGCCTCAGGTTCCCCATCACCCCGGGGTTTCTTTCCTCCCAGCAGTCCTCAGTTTTTTGGTACATATTTACTAGCTAGACTGTAAACATCATGAAGATGGAAGCATGTCTTATTCGCTCACTTGATTCATAGAGCAATAGAAAAAATAGTTCCCGAAATAAACGAATGGGTGAGTAGCATGGAGGCACCAGCTTCCCCATCACTCCCAGGAATGGCTCTGTTCTGCCAATAGACTGGACCACCAACCCATCAAGGAGTCAGACCAGGAGGTAGACAGGAACCTTGCCAGATCCAGGGCTCTTCATTGGAGATGCTACTGGCATTTTGGATGAAATTATTCTTCCTACAGGACACTTGGCATCCCAGAGCCCAGACAGTCATGCCTGATTCACTCCCTAGGCACTGTGAGAACAAAACTCCCTTGGTAGAGAACCACAGTTGCAATATCTTAATAGCCACCATCATTTCTATTGAATACATCCTGCAATCTGAAAAATATATACCACCAACAAAGCACAGAGTTTTTACTAATAAAAATGCAAATGTTATACAAGTCCTCTGGCTTGTACTAATACAAATATTTAGAAAGATAAGATAAAATTTTAGTGATAATGTGACCAACTGTCCAGATTTGCCCCTGATTTTCCCAGTGTCAGTATCCCTCAAACCCAGGCAAAGCTGGATGGTTGGTCAGCCTGGAACCACCCTTGACCTCACAAGGTTCATGCATTTTTCCAAAAGTTGATCTTTGGTCCTAGTGTGCAGACTCCCTTCCTGATTGATTAGAGGATTGATCTCAGAGAGGCATATGACTCTGCCAAGGTCACCCTGTGACAGATTTCTATGAGGGCCAATCCCCACTGGCAACATGAACATACAAACTAAACTAAAATGCACTTTCAGCAGAGCCCATCCATCCTTCCATCCATCTCCTTAAGGAACGAATACACTGTCCATTCAGCTCTGGCTACCTCCTGGCTGTTTCTAGGAGTCTCTAGAGCAGGGTAGATGGCAGAGACCACACAATGAGATGATAGCCAGGCTCCTGTGACCTGCACCCCATGGCTTATTGGATCAGCAGCGAAGCTGTACCCAGAGATGATGAAATGACTCTGGGAAAATATGACATAAGCAAATCATATTTCAGGGGCTTTTGTTTCTTGCTAACTGCAAAGTAAACTCAGCTGCTTGTTAAATTGCACATTGAGATAGTCAAGAAAGCAGGAGGAAATTAGCAACGACAGCCATCTTATTTAAATTTTTAAAAGCAGATACACAGGCATATAAGCCCTATTCCCAGGCTCTGAGCATATCTGTGTGTCAGGCTACCTTTAACTTGGTTATTAAAATGCAGAGGGGAGCACCTGGACACGGCCACCTTAGAGGCTATCTCACAGTCGGCTGTACTCCACAGAACAAGAAGGGCCTTTCATGCAGGGTTGTGGGTGCAGCAGGGCTTGGCCAACTCGGCGTTCCAGAGTGGGCCTTCATATCACCGCCACTCAGGGGGAAAGGGCGCAGCTGGCCTGTCCCTCCTCTGCGGCTGTCTAAGGTCACAGATGAATAGAGCCCGATTGAGGAGTCGAGCTGGCCTCACAGGCGGCTCAGTGATGTGCAGAGGAGGGTGTCCTGTTCAGAGATAAGGCTGGAGTCAGGGAAGCTGTGGGCTTCCTGGGGCGGTCCGTTGATAGCAGCAGAGACAACGCAGCATTGTCGAGAATGGCCAGCTCATTCTCAGGCAAAACGAAGCCGGGAGGACAGCGTGGCCCACATGAGTGCTGATGGGGACGATGCCTGAGACTCCTTCCAGGAGGCTTGGCTTCCGAGAAGTCTTAGTTTTAAACGACACCCACACCCACACTTGTCATGTCTTCCAATCATTTTCCATTCTATGCAACTCAAAAAATAGAAACCCCTGTTTGTTTAGTGCCTGGGCCAACCACAGTGGTTAAGAGCACAGGCTCTGGAGGCAGATGCCAGCTCCTGTATGTAGTAGATGCTTAACTAATAGATGTTCAGTCATTTAGTCCTGTCCAACTCTTTATGACCCCATGGACTGTAGCCCACCAGACTCCTTTGTCCATGGGATTTCCCAGGCAAGAATACTGGAGTAGGTTGCCGTTTCCTTCTCCAAGGGGTCTTCTTGACCCAGGGATTAAACCTGCATCTTTTGCGTTGGCAGGAAGACTCTTTACCACTGAACCACCAGGAAAACACTGAACTATCAATAGNACCAACCCATCAAGGAGTCAGACCAGGAGGTAGACAGGAACCTTGCCAGATCCAGGGCTCTTCATTGGAGATGCTACTGGCATTTTGGATGAAATTATTCTTCCTACAGGACACTTGGCATCCCAGAGCCCAGACAGTCATGCCTGATTCACTCCCTAGGCACTGTGAGAACAAAACTCCCTTGGTAGAGAACCACAGTTGCAATATCTTAATAGCCACCATCATTTCTATTGAATACATCCTGCAATCTGAAAAATATATACCACCAACAAAGCACAGAGTTTTTACTAATAAAAATGCAAATGTTATACAAGTCCTCTGGCTTGTACTAATACAAATATTTAGAAAGATAAGATAAAATTTTAGTGATAATGTGACCAACTGTCCAGATTTGCCCCTGATTTTCCCAGTGTCAGTATCCCTCAAACCCAGGCAAAGCTGGATGGTTGGTCAGCCTGGAACCACCCTTGACCTCACAAGGTTCATGCATTTTTCCAAAAGTTGATCTTTGGTCCTAGTGTGCAGACTCCCTTCCTGATTGATTAGAGGATTGATCTCAGAGAGGCATATGACTCTGCCAAGGTCACCCTGTGACAGATTTCTATGAGGGCCAATCCCCACTGGCAACATGAACATACAAACTAAACTAAAATGCACTTTCAGCAGAGCCCATCCATCCTTCCATCCATCTCCTTAAGGAACGAATACACTGTCCATTCAGCTCTGGCTACCTCCTGGCTGTTTCTAGGAGTCTCTAGAGCAGGGTAGATGGCAGAGACCACACAATGAGATGATAGCCAGGCTCCTGTGACCTGCACCCCATGGCTTATTGGATCAGCAGCGAAGCTGTACCCAGAGATGATGAAATGACTCTGGGAAAATATGACATAAGCAAATCATATTTCAGGGGCTTTTGTTTCTTGCTAACTGCAAAGTAAACTCAGCTGCTTGTTAAATTGCACATTGAGATAGTCAAGAAAGCAGGAGGAAATTAGCAACGACAGCCATCTTATTTAAATTTTTAAAAGCAGATACACAGGCATATAAGCCCTATTCCCAGGCTCTGAGCATATCTGTGTGTCAGGCTACCTTTAACTTGGTTATTAAAATGCAGAGGGGAGCACCTGGACACGGCCACCTTAGAGGCTATCTCACAGTCGGCTGTACTCCACAGAACAAGAAGGGCCTTTCATGCAGGGTTGTGGGTGCAGCAGGGCTTGGCCAACTCGGCGTTCCAGAGTGGGCCTTCATATCACCGCCACTCAGGGGGAAAGGGCGCAGCTGGCCTGTCCCTCCTCTGCGGCTGTCTAAGGTCACAGATGAATAGAGCCCGATTGAGGAGTCGAGCTGGCCTCACAGGCGGCTCAGTGATGTGCAGAGGAGGGTGTCCTGTTCAGAGATAAGGCTGGAGTCAGGGAAGCTGTGGGCTTCCTGGGGCGGTCCGTTGATAGCAGCAGAGACAACGCAGCATTGTCGAGAATGGCCAGCTCATTCTCAGGCAAAACGAAGCCGGGAGGACAGCGTGGCCCACATGAGTGCTGATGGGGACGATGCCTGAGACTCCTTCCAGGAGGCTTGGCTTCCGAGAAGTCTTAGTTTTAAACGACACCCACACCCACACTTGTCATGTCTTCCAATCATTTTCCATTCTATGCAACTCAAAAAATAGAAACCCCTGTTTGTTTAGTGCCTGGGCCAACCACAGTGGTTAAGAGCACAGGCTCTGGAGGCAGATGCCAGCTCCTGTATGTAGTAGATGCTTAACTAATAGATGTTCAGTCATTTAGTCCTGTCCAACTCTTTATGACCCCATGGACTGTAGCCCACCAGACTCCTTTGTCCATGGGATTTCCCAGGCAAGAATACTGGAGTAGGTTGCCGTTTCCTTCTCCAAGGGGTCTTCTTGACCCAGGGATTAAACCTGCATCTTTTGCGTTGGCAGGAAGACTCTTTACCACTGAACCACCAGGAAAACACTGAACTATCAATAGCTATTCCTTATTATTTTGGCCAAACTCTGATGGTAGCAGCATCTGGTTGCAAATGCCCCTCTAAAAGAAACAAGCAAATGAGTGCAGTCCTGGAGTAAGGGTCAACCAGATGACTGCAGAATCTTTGCCCACAGTGCAGATGTCCTTGCAGGAGGGAGCATCACACAGGGAGTTCTTGGCCCCTGATCATCTCAGTCATGGGGCTAGCAGCTTCCAGCCAGGAATGTTGGGAAATGAGGGCTTGCTTCCTCTATACCCAGTAAGAGGGAACTCTGGGGAAAGGCAGAGCAGCACTCTATGCCACATGGGGTTTCATCTGCACTGGATCCTGCCTCTGAGCACTGACTCGGGGCCCTTTAGATTTGTTCTTCATCTAGTGATGCCTACCCACAAGACTGGCAGAATGTCACAGACATAGTACATGATCAATAAATGTTTCTTATTAATAAATTTAGATTAGTTGGGGAAATTATATTCGCTTAAATACCTAGGTTAAAATTCTGTAATTAGAAAAATGTCATTAAGCAAAATATTCTTGAACCTGTAGAATGAAATTTATACCAACCTGACAGTTGGATACGATGGCACTATTCAACAGAAGCCTCCATCAACAATTGAATGTCAGTGTAATTGACTTCTTTTCTACTCTGTTTTCACATGACCCTTCTCCCTCTCCTCTGCCTCCAGGAAATTAGTTCTCTTCTCTTTGTGAAGTCAGAAAAATATGAGAAATGATTTGCAAATTTTTCCAATTGTAATTAACTTACTTTTCTATTAGAAGAAGGCTCAAATTAGGCAATATATTATGGAGGAAATCTCTTAATAAGCCCATGAGGTTTAGAGTAGATAATTAAGAATTGAAGAATTACTTATAAAAATTTCCATAGGGATTAACTGTACCAGAAAATGCAGTAGATAAAAGTCAGGAGTGAGAATTTCTTGATTAATTACGAAGAAACTTTTTTTTTTAATCCCCCAAAATGACAGAGGATGGTGGAAGGGAAAACCACAAAGAAACTGAGAAGATCCCACAGACATGAGGGAACAACTCTGAGAGTAGTTTTCCACCAGCCAGGGAAATGTTCGAGAAGGCAATGACCAACAGCACCCAGTGACTTACCATCCAGGGTAAGGATGGAAGCGAATTTGGCATCTGGAGGCCTAAAGCTGTCCTTCTTCATAGCATCCTCAGGGACATGACAGGGGCAAAGGGTGAGTTACAGCACGGGGAGGGAAGAAATCTTAGGCGACAACAAACAGAGAATCACAGAGTTATTATTATCAGATCTGGAAACTTCTCTATCAAGACCACAGAGAGCTTGGCTTAGAAAGAAGAGGGAAGGCAGAGGATTTGATTCAGGCTAGACTGGAGACTGGTGTTTGGGGTGGAGGGATCAAAGATGCTCCATAAAAGTCAGTAATGGTGAGTCCATGCCAGGTAAGAAAAGATGCTGCTACACAGAGAGGGTGGTGGGACTGTACAGAGAGTGAGGCTTGCAAAGATCAGGAGGCAGGTTTATTGGAAGCCAAGCACAGAGTGGAGCCCAATAGGAGCTTGTGAGCCCAGAGTAAACTGTTCAAACTTATATTTACGGAAGCAAAGAAGACACGGAGCTGCCTCTTCCCAGAAGTTTGAAGTCTAAAGACAGTGTTCAAGGACACAAGAGCCTTCAGTCTTAGAGGGATTATCCTCAGGGACATTCAACCTGACTAGACTGTCTACACCCCTAATTTGGGAAGGATGTGAACCAGACATCAAAGACATAGGAAATTATGTACATCTTCAGGTACCAAGAGAGTACCCCACAGGCAGTGGCTTCATGAATCTCAGTGAAGTTGAATCAGAAAATTGGTAGAGTTGTTCCAGGCACGATGCCCAGGTTCAGTAAACGGCTTTACCAGTCAATAGGCCACAGATTGAAAGTCTTGGTACTACCTATGTCTCCTCTCTTATACCCTAAATAGGTCAGTTGTATCTTCAATATAAATCCTGAGTCTCACTGCTACCCTTAGTCTATGCTACCATGCCCTCTCCCCTGAAATCTATGAAAGAGCATTTGAACTTGTCCCTGAATTTCCAACATTTTCTCTTTGTCTGTTCTTGATTCCACAGGCAGATGGTTCTTGTGAAATGCAAATCAGATCATACCACACAGTTCAGGTCAGTTCAGTTGCTCAGTCATGTCTGACTCTGGACCCCATGAATCGCAGCACGCCAGGCCTCCCTGTCCATCACCAACTCCCGGAGTTCGCTCAGACTCATATCCATCGAGTCAGAGATGCCATCCAGCCATCTCATCCTCTGTTGTCCCCTTCTCCTCCTGCCTCCAATCCCTCCCAGCATCAGAGTCCTTTCCAATGAGTCAACTCTTCGCATGAGGTGGCTGAAGTACTGGAGTTTCAGCTTTAGCATCATTCCTTTCAAAGAAATCCCAGTGTTGATCTCCTTCAGAATGGACTGGTTGAATCTCCTTGCAGTCCAAGAGTCTTCTCCAACACCACAGTTCAAAAGCATCAGTTCTTCAGTGCTCAGCTTTCTTCACAGTCCAACTCTCGCATCCATATGTGACTACAGGAAAAACCATAGCCTTGACTAGATGGACCTTTGTTGGCAAAGTAATGTCTCTGCTTTTGAATATGCTATCTAAGTTGGTCAAAATTTTTCTTCCAAGGAGTAAGCATCTTTGAATTTCATGGCTGCAATCACCATCTGCAATGATTTTGGAGCCCAAATAAAAAATAAAGTCTGACACTGTTTCCACTGTTTCCTCATCTATTTCCCATGAAGTGATGGGATCAGATGCCATGATCTTCATTTTCTGAATGTTGAGCTTTAAGCCAACTTTTTCATTTTCCACTTTCACTTTCAACAAGAGGCTTTTAAGTTCCTCTTTGCTTTCTGTCATAAGGGGGGTGTCATCTGCATATCTGAGGTTACTGATATTTCTCCCGGCAATCTCGATTCCAGCTTGTGCTTCTTCCAGCCCAGCATTTCTCATGATGCACTCTGCATAGAAGTTTAATAAGCAGGGTGTCAATATGCACCCTTGACGTACTCTTTTTCCTATTTGGAACCAGTCTGTTGTTCCATGTCCAGTTCTAACTGTTGCTTCCTGACCTGCATACAGGTTTCTCAAGAGGCAGGTCACGTGGTCTGGTATTCCCATCTCTCAGAAATTTTCAGTTTGTTGTGATCCACATAGTCAAAGGCTTTGGTGTAGTCAATAAAGCAGAAATAGATGTTTTTCTGGAACTCTCTTGATTTTTTGATAACCCACCAGATGTTGGCAACTTGATCTCTGGTTCCTCTGCCTTTTCTAAATCCAGCTTGAACATCTGGAAGTTCTCAGTTCACATATTGTTGAAACGTGGTTTAGAGAATTTTCAGCAATACTTTGCTAGTGTGTGAGATGAGTGCAGTTGTGCAGTAGTTTGAGAATTCTTTGGCATTG
>SJYV01022931.1:472906-512211 GCA_006410875.1 Neotragus pygmaeus | reverse complement strand
TTTTTTGCATTTCTTTTCCATGGGGATGGTCTTGATCCCTCTCTCCTGTACAATGTCATGAACCTCAGTCCATAGTTCATCAGGCACTGTATCTATCAGATCTAGGCCCTTAAATCTATTTCTCACTTCCACTGTATAATCATAAGGGATTTGATTTAGATCATACCTGAATGGTCTAGTGGTTTTCCCTACTTTCTTCAACTTAAGTCTGAATTTGGTAATAAGGAGTTCATGATCTGAGCTGCAGTCAGCTCCTGGTCTTGTTTTTGTTGACTGTACAGAGCTTCTCCATCTTTGGCTGCAAAGAATATAATCAATCTGAACATCTGGACATCTGGTGATGTCCATGGGTAGAGTCTTCTCTTGTGTTGTTGGAAGAGGGTGTTTGCTATGACCAGTGCATTTTCTTGGCAACTCTATTAGTCTTTGCCCTGCTTCATTCAGTATTCCAAGGCCAAATTTGCCTGTTACTCCAGGTGTTTCTTATTCTCCTGGGACTCCCCACCTCACCTAGAAAGAAGTAAACTCCTTTCTGTGGACTCACAGATCTGGCACAGCTGGTCCCCTTTACTGCCATGTCTGCTCTACTATGTCGGTTCTTCCTTCAATGCATCAAGCATGTACCTGCCTCAGGGCCTTTGCACTTATGAGCTGTCTGCCTGAACATGATCAACCGGGACAGTTGGCTTTCTCACCTCATTCAGCTTAACTTCTTAAAGAGTCTTCCTTTCCACACTCCTAAAAGAACAGCCCTGTTACCTGTCCCTCACTGAGCTGAACCTGTCATCAGAGCTCTTCCTACCAACTGATGTCTTATCATACTCTGGCTCCTCCATTAGAAGGTAAAGCTCATGACAGCAGGGTCTGCGTCTGTATTGCTGACCGTCATGTATCCCCGGCTCCTAGGAAAGTCTCTGATGGTAGTGAAGACTCCACAACTATTTGCTGTTGGGCTGACTTAATAAACAGAAAGACAGAACCTAACAGTTACTAATTTATTCCCCATTTTACAAGGGAAGACAATCAATGCAGTGCATCTAGGGTGTCTGGAGTTCAAATACAGTGCAGAAGTAACATAATATTCTAAACTAATTATATTTCAAGTGAATTTTTCTCAAAGACTCTATCCTCCTGACTTTAAGTGCTTCCAAGACTCAAGGCCGCTTAGCTTTTCGGCTCCCTGTCTGCTTGATCATATTTTTGTTTAGATACTCTGCCATGTTGTTTTGCAATGCACAAAAAATGGAAGCAGAGATAGTAATGGTTATTTCCCAAAAGAGAAACTTCTTGTCTCTTAAAGGTTAAAAAAGTTGATTATTTAGTGTTTATTTATTTAGTCCAGGTTTTCAAGAACCTGAGTACTAAGTACTCGCGCAATGTCATCTGCTGATGGAATTACTTCTCCTGCCTAAATTCTCAACAGTCTTTGGGGAACAACTTGGGGTGACGCAGTCCCCTGATCTTGAGTTTCCAGAGTCTTCATGGACAGAGACACACCATCGGTTTTTACACTGAAATGAAATCACCAGTGCTCTACCTTCCTGCCCAGCCTGATTGCCTTCATGGCTGAAAACCATGCCTAGTTGTTGGGTCAGAGAGATGCAAATGGACTGCTGGGGCTGAATCAGCAAACTCTGTTCTGTGTGTACACACTGATGCTGAGGGGATGACAAACAGAACCGAGGAACGATGAGCTCCAGGCACGTGATTCTGGATGTGTGTGACTGTTCAATTCTGACTTACACTCTGGTAATGAAAACGAGGCAGAGAAACGCCAAGAACACACAAAGCATTTACTATCAGTGCATTTTTTGCTGCAATTGTTTAGGTACTCTTTTAATCATGTTGTAATTGCTGCTGGGAAATTAACACAGGGGCACCTCTCTACGATCATGCAAACCCTAATTACCCTCACAGTCTCCAAATAGTGCCACGTGGTACTGAAACAAAACTTCAAAATTGAAAATATGCTTCCCCAAAGAGATTTTTCAGTTTCAACACCACATTATTTCATTAAGGAGGTCCTATGTTGAAACACAAGCATCCACAGAACTGAGGTCAGTCTCCCCATGAATTGTTTGAATCCCTATCTTCAGACACTTCATCAAGCACGCATTCACCTTGACTGGTGTACCTCTGGGGATGGTGAACTTACTACTTATTAAGGAAGTCCTCTAGCAAACTGAACTTTGCCTCCTGGTAAATTCCATCCAAGATCTAAGATCTGTCTTTCAGAGCTACACATTCTACATGTAACTTTTCTCCCACTTGACAGGTTTTCAGATGCTTAGAGAGGCCCTAGACAAGTATGTTAGGCATGGATACGATATTGAAAATGTGATGTCTTAGATGGAGTTCCCAGAAAAGTTTGTGAGATGAAGGCAAGTGATATAGTAAGAGTTCAGGGGAGACAAGTAAGGAAGTGCAGGACAAGGAAGGAGGAAGAAATCTAAACAAGTGGGAATTTTCAGGCAAAATCCGCAGAACCCTCAAGGTAAGAAAAGCTTCAGAGCTGCTCATCTGGAGTCAGGCTTTCACACTGCCATTGGAGAGTCATCGGCCAAGGATGGCCCTGGGCTAGGGGAGAGTCAGTATAAACTCTCAGGCATTGCAACACTGCACATGTCAGCAGAACATTGCAGCATCTCATGGGACACTCTTCAAAGGAAAGCTACAGATGCCCACTCTTAGAGGCAACCGCACCTGATACCTGGAGACATTTGCACACAATGGGGAAACCAGATCTGAGGTGGGTCTTCTTGGAGCAGTAACGTTTTTGGCTACAAAAAATAACTGGAAGTCATTGAGCCGACTGTAAAAACTCCAGCAGCTTTCTCTCACTCAGCCATGAGAAAACTTGAAGCAAAGCTCTCATCTCCCAAGTAGAAGATGGAAAGGCACCTCCCTGGAAAACTGATCAGCTCGACAGAAAAATCCAGAAGCGCTGAACGTTTGGGACTTGCTGAATGAAGAAGCTGGATCAACCTACAGTGAGTGCACAAATATGCAGCCTATGAGTACACACACACACACTTAAACGTAAAACTCTTAAACAATCAAGGAGTACCATTAACTTAAAGAAAGCTTGTAAGCCAGAGATCAAAGGCAACAAAAGTAAAAAATAAATAAATAAACTTGTGGGAAATCAAAGCAATGTTTAAAAAAAAGAGCACTGTAATTGCCATTCTCAGAAAGCCAAGAGAAATTATTTTACCCATGAAATAAGAATCAGAGGCTATAAAAAGGGAGTAGTCATAAAGTAGGAACAATAAAAAAAATCTTAAAGTTAAAAAGCAGAGAGCAGAAATGAAAGATTCCATAACAATTTTGGGAGATCAAATAGAGGAAGAAAAGGCCAGAGAGGTAGGGAATAAAGAGACAAGAAAATGAAAGCACAATTCCAAGAGGTCCAACCTTCTAGAAGAGAGGTGTTCCAGAATAGAGGACTGAGACAACCATGGGAGAAAATCATCTTTAAAATCTCAAGCATCAGATTTCCTAAACTGTTAGACTGTAGAGCAAAGCTTTCAAAATTCAAAAGAAAGATGGCTTCCAAAGTAGAATTCCATTTCCAACCAGACCATCCATTAAGCCTGAAGGTAGAATAAAGATATTCTTAGCTATACAAGTTCTCCAAACTGTAGTTTCATGCATTATTTTCTCTGCACACTTCAGAGCATGTGCTCCACATATACAGACAAAATATTTATGTTTTTATTTATATAGCAAAGCAGGAAGAAGACAAAATGAGATTCAAGATACAGAGGCTCCAACATGGGAGAAAGGGAATACTAAATGGCGATTAAGGAGATAGAGGATTAGTGCCAAGAAGTAAACCTGGAAGGCAGACAGATCTGGTGGTAGTGAAAGAGTGAAAAACAACAAAAGAGATGAAGGATGTCTCCACAAAAAGGATAAAAGAGAGAGATCAGTTGATGGGTTAGAATATATTGAGAGAAGATTTATACTTCTGGTGAATTGTTTGGGGATATATACATAAGCACTAGAAAACTAAGCAGACGCATAAAGCAATAATTAGTTCCAGTGGAAAGAAAAAGATGTACAAGAAAAGACATGTGATCATAGAATACTAGCTGGCTCAGTCCAAAATACACCCCTATGATGAGGTCAATATTACATATTGAACATGCTAACTGAAAAATGATGAGGTAAGTGTTGGGGAGGGTGTGAGAAGCGAGGAAAGTGTAGAAGGAAGACATGGGCAAGACAGTTTGGGGTCTTCACCTTCAACAACAGTGAGTCAACAGACAACCTCTAGAACTAACAGGAAAAAAAAAGAATCAAGACATGAAAGTATGTGTTAGCTTTCTATCACTGCTGCAACAAATTACCAAGAATGTAGTAGCTTAAAACAACACAAATGTATCATCTTACAGTTCTGAAGGTGGAAAGTTTGAATTGGGTCTCTTTGGCCTAGAGTCCAGGTGTCAGCAGAGCTGTGTTCCCTCTGGAGGATCCAGGGGAGAATCTATTTCCTTGCTTCTCACACTCCTAGTGGTTGCTTACCTTCTTCGACCTGTGGCTTTCTTGTCTCATTTTCATAGCCTGAAATGATGAGTCAAGTCTGACATAACTTTTGCCTGCTTTTTATACTTTTAAGGTCCCTTGTGATTACCTTGGACCCACTCAGATAATCCTGGGTTATCTCCCTGTTTTAAAGTGAACGGATTAGGAATCTTAATTCTACTGTCAATTTTAACCCCCCTTCATTGCATAATCTAACATATTCACAGTTTCCAGGAATTCGGACTTGGACATCTTTGGGGGCCATTATTCTGCCAACCACAGAGTGAAAATGTATTACTGGGAAAAGTGATATGAAACCACGAAAGAGTGGAAAATATCTCCTTTTAGAGAGATGAATTGAGGTTAGGGAGGAGAAGGGTGGAGGGCAGCTGTTTTTCCTTATAAACTAGTACTGCTATTTGTCTTTAAAGAAAACCCTAAGTTAATGTATAACTTTAATAAAAACAACAATTAAATCACCAAACAAAACTGTCATAGCCAGGAAGGAATTTTAAACCAGTCAGAGACATAATCAAATTTACCTTTAAGCAAGCTCCCATTTAAAGATGATTCAGAGGTGACGGTTAAAAACTAAATGCACCCATCAGCGATAGGCCTGGGGAAACAGCTCAGCAAGATAAAAGAAATGTCTCTACTGATGTCTGAACAGTATGATCAAAACTCTGGCATGGAAATCTGAAAAGAAAAGAGAACAGAAAGATGGCATGTTTATATCAGCCATCCGGAAACTTCGGAATCTGTACTTGGGCTCAACTCCCCAGTCACGTCTGCCTGACCTCTTAGCATAGATCAGAGCTCCCTGGGGAAGGGGCCAGGCCTCCATTACGACCTGGTATAAGCAAGCACTTGCTATGCCCTTGCACAAAGAGTGACCCACAGTTTGTAACTACAAAGTCATCTCTATCAGGTCTCCTGAAGTTCTCAGGACAGACAGGGCACTAACAGAGCATTTTTGTTGTTGTTCTTTTGGCTACTGCCTTCCAAATATTTCCTTAATGTAAAATTAATGCAGACTTCAGCAGCAAGACAAGGAAAATCAGACCTGGAGAGTTAATGGTCCATTGAAACAAACATTGACTCCTTTCACTGGCTTTTTACATTATTGTATCATAAAGATAATGGGCAGTGAATCATTCGACCAAGAAGGAAATAGTTCAAAGTTAAAATTCTTTCAGTTCAATTCCCAGCATTAAATATGTTTGTGTGTTGGATGTTACAGCAACAGCTAACAAAGGAGAGTGTTCACAACGTGGAAGTAAACATTTTATCACCCTTGTTTTATAAATGAAGAAACTGAGTCTTGAAAAGATTACAGAACTTGTGAAGGACAATCAGCTAGTGGTGTTTCAACCGCTCGCCTCTCAGATCCTTAGATGTATACTCCTTCTCTGCATCGTGCTGCCTTTAGGGCAATGTGGCTCAAACCCTTTCACAGGCAGGGGTTCAAAAACACCAATTAGAGCAGAGCCCAGCTTACAAGTCAGGAGCAACATTACTAGCAGAGAACATGGCACCACTGTGTGGGTGTCATGAAAATCACCATCATCCACAAAAGAACCAGACATCTCAGAACAATGGGCCACCCTGTAGAGCCCCGCTTTCCATTTGCTGTCTCTGATCCCTCCAAGTATTCTCTGGCAAAGAAGAGATCCCAAGGGTCAGGGGCTTGAGAGAAATTCAAGAGACACATATTTAACCTTGACTTTTTTCAAAATCCAGTGCATGTGATGAGAAGTGTAGCCATTGGCGCATCTTTGTGACCAGACAGCTAGGTCCATCCAGGTTAAGGCTCATCAGCATCCATGGAAATCAGGGTCCAAGATGCTGACCTGGTGCAGGATGGACACACAGAATTCCCCGGCACTGCCTAGTGGCATCGGCAGCAATGTATTTACTGATGCCACCTTCATTTTCCTTAAAATATTGCAAAGTGAATTGGGAGTGTGTAGGTATTATTTAGTCAAATTTCTGCAGACAGGCTGCCCCCAAGAGCAGGAGTTGGCTGATTTTTCTGTAAAGGGGCAGATAGTAAATGTTTTAGGCTTTGCAAGCAGTACAGTTTGTGACACGCCTATGTCACTCTGTCTCTGTAGTGTGAAGCAGGTATGGACGACATAGAAATGAATGAATATGGCTGTATTTTGATACAGCTCTATTTATGGACACTGAAGTTGGATTTGAATTTTCGTATGTCACAGAATATTATTCTTTGTTGTTTTCCCCAACCATTTAAAAATGTAAACATTATTTTTTTTTTCCACTCACAGGGTGTAGAGAAACAGGCAGCAGGGCGAATATGCTGACCCCTGCCCAGATGATTCCAGTTTCCTTTCAGGCAGGGGCAGCCTCCTGGTTTTTGGTTTTTGGTTGTTTGTTTTTTCTTGGATCATGATACATCATGAAAAACTTCAAACCACTTTTAGGCTTCTGTCCTTTTAGGAAACAGTACTAATGACTCCCGCTTCTTTGATCAAGTCACAATGGCAAGGCCAACTCTATTACTGCCAAGGACAAGAACAGCAGTCCATCAGGCAAGAACAAGGTGGTGGAAGAAAAGAATAAATCAATTATTTGTCCTCTGAAAGGAGGAAGAAGGTGAAAACAGAAATGAGGAAATACACAGGTAAATACAATCTATGGCAGGTTATACTTTCCGCCTAGTTGTTCCACCCTGAGGCTAGAGGTGGATACTCTTCCATATCTCTGTCCTCTTCTCACATTTTCAGTGTGCCATCTTTGGCAGGGCCTTAGATAAGTCATTTTTGCTTTTAAAGTCTCATTCTCCACTAGGTAAATTGAGGACATTAGCTTAGGTCTCTTCTTATCCCCAAAGACCTTATCGGTCTATCCTTCCTTTACAGAAAATTAGTCTTCAGATTCTCTCTGAGCATCCTCTTCCCAACTGCTCAGACCATGAGGTCTGGAGGGAGCTCTACATCCACCTCTGGGAGTGGGCCGGATGCACCATCCAGGCCCAGGCCCACATCAGCATGTGTATTTCCCCAGCCACCGTGGTTGGTTCAGAAGGAGGCCTGAGACCCAATCAGTAAGATTCAGCATCGCTTCTAATGAAAATCTCAGAGCAGCAGCAGGCGCTTTTAATCTGAACATGAAGAAGATATTAGATTTAGAGTTGTCACCTTCAATAGAGAACCTAGAATTGCTGAGGACAACCAGATAGAATGAAGTTAACATGAAAGGCAGAACCAAGAAACGGAGGAAACCAAAACTTTGCAGCATTACTGGTGCCCTGAATTCACCAGCATCCTGAACTTTTCAGGGATACAAATAAACAAAAATCTTTTATGGCTTAAGCCAATTGAAACTGGGTTTTCTGTCACTTTCATCCAAAAGAATCCTGACACCAGAGCTGAGAGTATTTTTGAGACTGTCTTTACTGGGAGCGAAGCTAAAATTTGAGACTGCCTCTCCCAAATGATAGACAATATAAATTACAACATTATCCCCTCCGCCCTACTGTCTACTTCAGCACAGACTGGCAGTCTGTTACACAACTGTATGTGGAACCTCTACCCACCCTTGTTCTTTCTTCCAACTCTGTGTGTGAATAAGGAAAATAAGAATTATTTTAAAAGGAATTCTTCTGAACGTTTCTATTTACCCAGCACACACAGATCATTTCACATTTAGCAGGCACTCGATAAACACTTACTGAATGACTGAATAAAGAAAAGAACATTGCTTGTGCAGACTAATACATAGTTTCTTCTGTTTTCTTTAATGCTTCCAACAGAACAAACAGCAGACAAAAGCATAAGAAGAAAGGAATGATTGATTTTATTGAGTTACGCTTGGTACAGGACACATCTGTTGGAGCTGGTTCTGGCCTTTCTGATGTAAGAGGGACACAGGGTACTTGGAGAGGGTACAGAGATTAAGCTAATGAGGGATTGGAAAGCATAATACATTTAGCCAGTGCAAGAGAATGGACAGCAGCAAAGAACAGCTAGAGAGACACGTGGGCTGTTGGGCTGCGCTCAGTCACTCACCTCTGACTCTGCGACCTCACGGACTGGAGCCCACCAGGATCCTCTGGCCATGGAATTTGCTAGGCAAGAACACTGGCGCGGGTTGCTATTTCCTCCTCCAGGGCATCTTCCCAACTCAGAGATTGAACCCGAGCCTCAGGTGACTCCTGCATTGGCAGGTGGGTTCTTTACCACTCTGCCACTTGGGGAGCCCACGAAGAAACCTTTACTACCTGACGAATGTACAGAACCCGAGGATTTAGAGTTGATCTCATCCAAAACTCTTCTCACTTTACAGAAGGGGAAATTGAGGCTTCCAGAAATATAGTAATAGGGGAAAATGTCAAGACTTCTGAGATGCATTCTAGGATTTTCAAACTGTGCGTTTAAAATCTCTTAGTTGATTGTGAAATTAGTTAGTGGGTTTTGATCATTGTTTTTTTAATTAATGAATGAAAATAGAATAGAATAGAAAAAAATCCAAGCATATTTTTTATGATAAGAGTAGGTATTTTTGCATACAACTTTGTTTTAGTTTATACAAACACACACACAAATGTACAGATTTTGTACTGAGTCTGGATGTAAAAAGTATCTCACACTCTAAATCAAGTTTTTGTAAAGTTTGTAAACCGTGGATCTAGGCAGATGACTGATCACCCACTATGTCCAGATTCAGCAGAGAGAATCTGTCCAGTGCTCAAACCTCATGCTTGTAACAGTGAGTACAAATCTGACCGATCACCATAATCACCAGGGGAGATTTATTTAATACAGATTCCTGAGTGCCACTTCCAGAGATTCTTGAAATCTGAAATGCTTTTTGAATTTTTAAAAAGTCTCTCAGGAAATATTCATGCACTGATTAGTTTTGGGATGAGACATTCTTTTGAAGGAGAAAACTCAGCAAAGGACCACTCTTCGCTGGATCCATCTACAAAGTGCTGTGCGAGTGGCCACAGAGAGTGATCTCAGCTTGTCGTTTGGGGCACTGACACATGAGGTTCCTGTGGATTGCAATGTTTGCATCAAGTACCATCCACGGCTGTTTATAAACAGAGATTTGTTTCCTGGATACCTGGAGACGGCAATGGGAGAGGCTAGCGTTATTCTGATGCCCAAACCAGACAAATGCAGCAAAAGAAAAACAAAAGCAAAAACTAAAGACAAATATGTCTTATAAATACAGGCGCAAAAGTCCTCGACAAAATACTAGTAAGTCAAATCCAGCAACATATAAAAAGCATGGTACACTACAAGCAAGTGGAATTTATTCCAAAAAATACAAGTTTGGGTTAATGCCCCCCACATCAATGAATGTAATATACCATATCAATAGAATAAAAAACAAAATCTACATGATTAGTTCAATTTATACAGAAAAAGCATTTGATAACCTAACAACCTTTCCTCATAAAGATTCTCAACCAACTAATAATAGGAGGGAATTTCCTCAACTGAATAAGGGGATCTTTGAAAAGCCCACAGGTAACATAAAACTTAAGAGTGAAAGTAAGATGCTTTCCCCCAAAAGTCAGAAATAAGACAAGAATATTTGTTCTTGTCACTTGTAGTCAACACTGCTTGAAATTATAACTAGAGATATTAGGCAAGAAAAAGAAGTAAAGAAAACTATATTATAAGTAAAACTAACTCTTCTCACAGGTGACATGATCTTGTAGGTAGAAAATGCTAACAAATCCACCAGAAAAAAGTACTAGAACAAATAAATGAGTCCAGCAAGGTTATAGGATACAAGGTCAATATACAAAAAGTGAAAGTATTCCTATACACTGACGATGATAAATCTAAAAATGAAATTAAGAAAACAATTCCACTTACAAGAGCATCTAAAAGAAGAAAATACTTGCAAATATATCTACCAGAAGAGGTATAAAACTTTTACTCTAAAAATTATAAAGCATTGTTGAAAAATTCAAATATGATCTAAATAAATGGGGAAACATCCCTTGGTCATGGAACAAAAGAATTAATATTGTTAAAATAACAGTACTTCTTAAAGTGATCGACATATTCAGAGTAATTCCTATCAGAAACCCAACTGGTTTCTTTTTAGAAACTGACTAATCCTAAAATTCATACAGAATTCCAAAGGACCCAGAACAGTGTCAAAACAATCTCAAAAAAGAACAAATTGAAGGAATCACACTTCTGATTTCAAAACTTACTACAAAGCAAGAGTAGCAGTGTGTTATTGGCATGTGATAGATTGGCAGCAGCGTGATACTGGTAACAGTGTGACCCAAAGCAGCAGTGTGGTGCTGGCGTAATGACAGATGCAAGGAGAGCAACTGAGAGGCCATAAATAACCCTGTGTATCTATGGTTACCTGATGTCTGCAAGAGTACCAGGATCATTCTGTGGAGAAAGAGGAATCTTCCAACAAATGGTACTGGGAAGACTGGTTAGTTATAAGAGAATGAAATTATATTCTTCAGTTCAGTTCAGTCACTCAGTCATGTCCGACTCTTTGCGACCCCATGAATTGCAGCATGCCAGGCCTCCCTGTCCATCACCAACTCCCAGAGTTCATTCAAAGTCATGTCCATCGAGTCGGTGATGCCATCCAACCATCTCATCCTCTGTCATCCACTTCTCTTCCTGCCCTCAATCCCTCACAGCATCACAGTCTTTTCCAATGAGTCAACTCTTCGCATGAGGTGGCCAAAGTACTGGAGTTTCAGCTTTAGCATCATTCCTTCCAAAGAATACCCAGGGCTCTACATCACATTAAAAAAAAAAAAAGAAAGAAAAACTCAAAAGGAATAAAAGACCTAAATGTAAGAACTCAAACGATAAAACTTTCAAAGCAGGAGTAAGCCATGGTCTCAGATTTGGCAATGGATTCTTTTTTAATATAAATAGGATATTGCTAATTAATCAATTAATTTTATTTGGCTGCAGCAGGTCTTAGTGGCAGTGCACACAAGATTCTTTGTTGCATCACATGGGATCTTTCGATGTGACACATGGACTCTCTAGACGTGGTGCATGGGCTCAGTAGTTGTGGCACACAGGCTTAGTTGCTTTGTGGAAAGTGGGATCTTAGTTCCCTGACCAATGATTGAACCTACATCCTCTGCATTGCAAGGCAGTTCAGAGGCTCAGAGGTTAAAGCATCTGCCTCCAATGTGGGAGACACGGATTCAATCCCTGGGTCAGGAAGATCCCCTGGAGAAGGAAATGGTAACCCACTCCAGTATTATTGCCTGGAGAATCCCATGGATGGAGAAGCCTGGTAGGCTACAGTCCACGGGGTCGCGAAGAGTCAGACACAACTGAGTGACTTCACTCTTCACTCACTCATTAACACTGGGCCATCAGGGAACTCCCTGGTTTCTTAACTATGTCATCAAAAGCACATGTAACAAAATAAGAAATAGATAAAGTAGATTTCGTTGAAATTAAAATCTTCGTGTTCTGAAGGACACTATCCAAAAAGTAAAAAGACGACCCACAGAATGGGAGAAACTACCTTCAAATCATATACATATCTAATACAAGACTTGTATATATTAATAGGACATACAAAGAACTCTTACAACTCAATAACAGAAAGACAAGAAAAATTTCAAATGGGCCAAAAATCTGAATAGGTATTTCTCCAAAGAAGATATACAAATGGCCAAAAGGCACATGAAAAGATGCTCAACATCATTAGTCATCAGATAAATGAAAATCAAACCCACACTGAGATACCACTTCACCTAGAGAATGGCTATTATTTAAAAGACAGATAGCAAGTATTTGTGAGGATATGAAAAAATCAGAAATTTCATACACTGCTGGTGAGAATGTAAAATGATACAGCTACTTCTGGAAAGGGCTTCCCAGGTAGCTCAGCGGTAAAGAATCCGCCTGCCAGTGAAGTAGGCTCAGGTTTGATCCCTGTGTTAGGAAGCTCCCCTGGAAAAAGCAATGGCAACCCACTCCAGTATTCTTGCCTGGGAAATCCCAGACTTTGGAGCCTGGTGGGCTACAGTCCATGGGGTCACAAAAGAGTCAAACACGACTTAGTGACACACCACCACCATCACTTTCGGAAAACAGTCTGAAAAGAGAAGTCCTGATACACGCTACAGCAAAGCTGAACCTTAAAACCTGATGCTGAGTGAAGGAAGCCATTCAGAAAAGATCACATAGTATGTTATTCCATCTACATTAAATCTCCTGATTTACAGGAACAAAAGTAGATGGTGGTTTCCAGGGGCTGGGGTCTTGGGGAAAATGAGGAGTGACTGATAATGGATATAGGATTTCTTTTTGCAGTTGAAAAGTATTGAAATTAATTCTAACATTAGTTGCACATATCTGTGAATATAATAAAAACCACTGAATTACACAGTTTCTGTAGCTACACAAATTATATCTCAAGAAAGCTACTTAAAACAAGGAAACAAAAAAGAACTCTCTAGACTGGGAAGAGCAGACTGTGCCAAGGGAAACTGCATCTTACAGAAAGCCTGCTTCATGGCAAAACAGGTCTGTGCAGAGACCGGGCCTAGGAACTCAAGGAGGCCGGACAGAAAGTTGACAGGCAGAGGCAGGAAGGGCGGGCGGTAGAAACTGCTGAGTTCCCATTACAAAACAATCAGGCGTCTGGATTCCACACAGAGTTTTTGACAGATACTCTGATATGCAGTTTGTATGCAAGATGACTTGGGGTTTTGAGTCATTTAACACTATAGTTGCTTACACACATGTCACAATCCTTTAGAAGGACGATCCTTGAGATCAGAGCCCCCACTGTCTCCAGAGGGTCCCCACATCTCCAGTGGCACATATTAGGTGCTCAACAAAGATTTGTGGAACGATAGAGTTTGCTTCAAAGTGACACCTCTGTCCGAGTAGGTTGTATGGCACCCATATGTCCAATGTGCTCCACTGTCACTTTCTTTTTCTGTGGGATGGAGATTGGGGTAGTGTGCCATGTGGATTAAATAAACTAATACATGTCTAGTCCTTAGCCATCTGCCTGAAATGAAGAAAGCACTGAGGATCAGGACATCATTGTACTATCATAATTATTGCTGCTATTATTTTTATTGCTGCATGTAATGACTACTCAGTAAATCTTGATTCATTCAGTAAAGAGGTGAAGCATACAAAAGAAATCACTTGTCAAGGAAGATTTTTAAGCTCTGGGCCCACAAAGCTGGAGGCTTTCTCTGCAGGTCTTAAAAATCTATAATGATAGTCTGCTGCTCTATAAGCATGGCCCTGACTTAAATTAGGGAGAAGATGAAGGAACATGCAAGGATCCTCCCAGCGCACAAGTTATACATGGCATCTACACACAGCACGGGTGAAAATAGCTCACAGGCATCAAACAGGGCAGCAGAACATTCCCCCAGGTTTATTTCTTTGAGGGAGAAACAATAGTTCAGATGAAACTGGCTCTTTACTGACCAAATGCATTGCTCAGCAGCACCTCTGGAATATCTGACTCCCTAACAAGATTTTCCTAGGACGCATCATGCTGACATGTATACTGGAGGCTCCTTCTGTTTTATTCCATTCCGGCAAGTACGGGCTCCAGACATCAACATGAGGATTTGAGGAGCCAACTCCTCCTCGATTACACCTTGTTGTTGTTCAGCTGCTAGGTTGGGTCTGACTCTTTGCAACCCCATGAACTGGGGTACACCAGATTCCCTGTCCTTTACCATCTTCTGGAGTTTGCTCAGACTCATGTCCATTGAGTCGGTGATGCCATCCAACCATCTCACCCTCTGATGCCCCTTCTCCTCCTGCCCTCAAGCTCTCCCAGCATCAGGGTCTTTCCCAATGAGTTGGCTCTTTGCATCAGGTGGCCCAGCTGCACAATTTTTAGACCCAAAGCCTGCATCGGGCCTCAGCCTTGGTAAAGCCGTGGACAGTTCTTTATCGGGCTTTTCCCAGTGAGCGTGAGGCGCTCCCCTCCCACCCTCATCACATCCTCTGTGGGATTGGAGTGACCAACGTGGCGCTTGAATGACCCAGTCCTGAACAGGTGCCTTCTCGCAGATACCTGGTCACAGGTCTGGCATCTGTCTTGACAGAGGTAGCACAGTATTTGACATTTATTCATATTTTCCTTGCTGATAGGATGGGAAGTGGGAAGTAAAAATTTTTTATAAGCCCAGAACAGCTCACCCATGACAATGTGTGAAACAGAAAACTGCTATTGTAGAGAGGGTGCCTGTTGGACTCTCGTGGGTGAAATTAGAGACTTGTCACTGAGCAGGACTGGCACTTGCTCATTCTGAAACGTGAGTCAGGGGCGCACTGGCGGCAATTTGCTACTGTTTCATACAAACCAACAAAGGTAATAAAAATCGATGTACAAGCTTGTGTTACCCTTCTTTCTTTATATAGCTTTTTGAGAGAATTTCACATGAGGAAACAAGTAAAGCAAGAAGAATGGTTTACAACCCATTGCCACGCTATACCTTCATGTATCTTGGAATACTGAGCACAACAAACTCAGCCTGGCTGAGGACCTGCCGTAACACAGCTTATTCCTTCTCCTAAACAGCCAGTGATTGCCTTTTCTACTTGAAAGATGTAAAAATGGTCTGAATTTTGCCTCTGACATTTTCATAAAAATCACAAACATTTCCTCAGCCAATTCTGATACATATCCATACATGTGACAACCCCAAATCTAGTGCAAAGATAAAAAGATCCAAGCTTGACCTCCAAGACCTGGATTTGAGCCCCAGCTCTGCCCTGTAATAGCCAAGAGTTTATGGGTGTTTCTCACCTCTTTGAACGTCAGGTCCCTCCTTATCAAATGAGGATATCTTCATTTAAAATCCCCATGGCAGGATGCTTGTACGGATTAAGTGAGAGGAGGGAGATAAGCGATGGCTTCAAGCTGTTGCTTCCAACATCTAACATGCTTTCTGTGTTCATTTCATAATCATTGTAAAAATGCAGTTCTCTTGGCTTAGTGCCAATCAACACAAGGCAATTATAACTATTGTCCAAGGTAGAAGAGTTCCTGCTTCACTTACTGGACATTCTTAAGTTTTGCATTTGGATGCTCTGAATCGGCAGGGACTGGTAACAGAACCAGGACCTAGGCTGTATCTGTGGCCTTTGTAACTCAAGTGGTCCCAATGGAGATCCTTTACCTTATAGGAAAGTTCGGCAGAGTGTGGAAAATGTGTAATCTCAGTGTAATCCAGGGGAGCCAAATGTCCGTTAGGCGGTCCCACTGGGGTCTGGACGTCAGTCCAGGATGTGACCTTCCCCTTTGTTGCTCCAGGAACTTCGTTTCAGTAGATTTGGTTAGTTCCTGGAGCTGGGAAAACCCTGGATAATGAACTGTCAGTAACTAAACTCATAAAAGACTAGTAGATAACCAGAATGCCGATGTATGGATTTTTAATGAGAAACAATAAACTGTTAACAGACTGGAATGATTCCATTGGTAGGCCAATACATTCCTTCCCTAAAATAAAGGGAAACCACATTTGAATTGGGTGACGATTGAGTCAGAAAAAGGAATGTCAAGTTGTTACGGCATCTTCTTCATAAAAGATATTTTGAGGCATTCTCCCCCATTCTGGAGTAGACAGAGAATTCTAGAGAATGCCATTGCTCAAACTGTTTAGTTAAGTCTTCCGGAAAATATTAGGTACACGGAGAATATGTCCTTTTTCTGTCTCTCGAATGTGTGCTTGGCCTCCATACTAGGCATCGTGCCAAGTGTTTTAGTGACATTGCTATTCAACCCTTCCACCAATGGTATGAGGAAAGGTGTATCATTATCATGGGGTCACATAAACAGAAGCTTAAGAGGAGACATTTGCTCATAGACACACTGCATGCTAGGTCACTTCAGCCGTGTCTGACTCTGTGCAACCCTATGGACTGTAACCTAACAGGGTCCTCTGTCCGTGGGATTCTCCAGGCAAGAATGCTGGAGTGGGTTGCTATGCTCTTCTCCAGGGGATGTTCCTGACCCAGGGATCAAACCCAATGTTTCCTACATTGGCAACCAGGTTCTTTACCACTAATGCCACCTGGGAAGCCCCATAAAGACATGCTGGTAAGTGGAAAAACCAGGATCCAGACTCAGTCTGAGTAGTCTGAGCTGCATTCCCAACTCTGAAATTCTACCATCCATGTGTGCTAAGTCACTTCAATCATGTCTGACTCTCTGCGACCTTATGGAACATAGCCCACCAGCCTCCTCTGTTCATAGAATTCTCCAGGCAAGAATACTGGAGTGGGTTACTATGTCTTCCTCCAGGGGATCTTCCAGACCCAGGGACTGAACCAGTGTCTCCTGTGTCTCCTGCATCGGCAGGCAGATTCTTTACCACTAGCGCCACCATCCATATTGAACTAAATTACTACAGCCAACCTCTGACCGCACTGACCTCTGAATTTCTTGTTGGTGTCTCTGACACTCCCCAGGCACCTGTCAACTCACCATTTATAAAGTGTCTGATTAAAAGGATGCCTTAAAGTCTGATCTCATCTAAGATACGCTGACTTAATTGAACTCTGCTTAATTAAATCTCTCCTCCTTCAGTGTGTCTTCTTAGAAAAAAAGGAAAAAAATACAGCCATGGATAGTCAAAACTTGGAAAGACCATCAAATCATGTGATCCAGATTTACTCTTTTATGGATACAGAAAATGAGATCCAGAGAGGTTAAGCACTTAGCCCAAGGTTTTTCTTTATGGAAAGCTCATCAAATATGTATTGAGTGCCTACTAAGCGCAAAGTAAAAATACAAATCATTGCTTTGATTCTTCAAAACGTAGCCCTTAATTCTTCCTCCAGCAACTGTTCTCCATCCTATACTACAGCAGTTCCAAAAAAAGATAAAGTTTTGGGTATTTTTAAAACCAAAATGTAACCTCTCCCCCGATAATGCAATGTAAAGTGTGTTCTGGGTCCAACTGCCGGTCACCCTTGTCATCAAGTTAGGATTTCTGTCCCTTGAGATATCTTGAGCTATAACTGATTACTCTTGCCCAATGCTCACTGCCACATGGATGTCCTGAGGTCAGGTCCTACTGGACCACACTGACGCCATGTTGGGGTGAGGCCTGGGAGGATCCCCATGTTCCAAGTCACTCCCCACTATATTTCTTAACCCATTCAACAGCTCTGTATGAATAGACCCAACTGGTTAAGGAACTAAACATTAAAAGACAGATATACCACCCGAGGGGCTGCTTGTGGGATCCCAGTTGAAAAGCCCTTTAGACGAAAAAGCAGGCGTGGCCTACATAAAAGGGTGGAAGGACAATGGATAGCCCCACCTCTCCTGTCTGTGCCATGCAGCCACCACAGTGGTCATCAGCGAGCCAAGACTCAGCAATGCATCCAAGCCCCACAACCCACATCCACCAGCCTTTGTGCCCAGTTCAGAGGAGAGTGGTACAATGGTGACAGAGGAACAAGCAGGAAAAACCAGGCAATTCCACTTGCCATGAAACCAATTAAAATCCTCATTGTTTCCCTGGAACTTGGTTCTCAGGCTTTTCACCTCAGAGTGGAATTTTACGCCATCAGCAAGTCCATCTTGAGTCACTCCTGCCATGATCAGGCTTCATTAGGATGCACCCAAAGATACAACAGGCTCCTGAAGCAGCCTTCCTGGAATCCATGTAGGCACCCTGCTGTGCTCATCTGAGCTCTCACATTTCCAAAAAGTCCAAATAAATGTCAGATCCTTTCTGGCACAACCTTGGACAGCCCAAGGATTGAGCCACAAGGGAAATGAGATCATCTGAGTTTCAGGCAGTGGATATTTATTTATTGAGTAGCTGTCCTAGGAGAGGTACATGAAGATGCACACAGCACCACCCTTCCACTCCAAGAATTCTGCATCCAGATTAAGCCCCAGATGCCCCGAGGAGTGAGCCTACTGTATTAGAAATGCTCTTCTGGGTGTTGCAATGAAATGACTCCAGGAAAGCAAGACTACAGGAGGAGGTAGGGTAGTGTGGTAGTCACATCCAGGGGTTTTGGAGTCAGCCCGCTGGGGTTTAGTTCTCAGGTCCACCATTTATGAACTCTGACAGGGCGAAAGTGTGCACATCTACTGTGGCCTCCTTAACAAGTCTCCGTTCTCTTGAGACTTCTCCAGTGGTTCAGCAGTTCAGACTCCATGCTTTCAGTGCAGGGGACATGGGTTCAATCCCTGGTCAGGGAACTAAGATCCCACATGCTGTGCAGTGCAGCCAAGAGAGTTTTTAAAAATAAAGAAAAATTTAAGAAGTCTCTATTCTCTCATTTGCAAAATAGGGTTCACTGTAGCACCACACAGAGGGCCATTTTCAGCTGCAAGTAGCTGAGCCATTTTAGTGTTTAGGACAATATCTAGCTCATAGTAAGAGCTCAGTATACCTTAGCCATTGCTATTTTTTAATTTCTAACCTGTAATCCACATAAATTAATGAAATAGTCTACCAAGCAAAACAGAGGCACAGAAGGAGGGAGGAAAGAAACTAGATTATATACTTTTTCAATTGTTCCTTCAGAAAAAAAATATTAAAACCCCAAAAGAAGTGATAATGGATGCATAATGGATGATGCTCAAAAACATAAGCACCTCTGTCCTCATTAACACCCCCCCCCACCCCGACTGCCCTTCCTAGACCTGCTCAGGGGTCCCAACACTACTTGCTGGCGGTCAGGCCAGTGGCCATTTGGGCACCACACACCTACATCTCATTTCCTCCTTGGCTCATCTTCCATAGCCAGGAAAAGGCTTGGAAAAAAATAAATAATGGTTGTTTTGCAAATGAGAGCTCTTCCAAACTGTACAGTGCCCGGGGCACGAACACTAAGCCCTGCCACCCTTCCTGGGGATATCTCCCACAGCACAAACGCGGGCCAGGGAGACTTCAGAACAAGGATAATTGATGTTCACGGGCAAGTCCCAAGTTGAGCACGTTTGAAAGATTTATTGAGCTCCTCCTACATGTCAGAGATGGTTCCGCGCTGGAAAGCGATTGACAGTGTCTGCCTTTACGTCCAAGTGAGAAAGACTGATAATAATACAAGTCAACAACTGTCCGAGCGCAATCGTGACTCAAGGGCTCCACAAGCCTCTGTTCTCAGCAGACAGGCAGACAAGTCGGCTTTTGCTATTAAACTGATTTTTCTCTATTCAAATTCTGAAAAAATAAACCATGTATTTAGGGCACATCTTTATTAACCACAACACACATCCCTTCACAGTACTGAATAACCAAATATGTCCCATAAAGTCACAGGGCACATGTAACAGAATATTAAAAAAAAATTTTTTTTGCATCAAAAATGCTATCAAAAGCACCAGGTCTGTCCACGTGGGCTGCACCACCCCCTGTTCAAGTTTTCATCTCACAACTGTGGAGTTCCTAGGGTACTGCACTCATGTCCTGATCTTGCTCTGTTTCTGCCCCTCTCCAGTTCATTCTGCACACGCCACCTTTCTAAAATGCACCTCTTGGGACTTCCCTGGTGGTTCAGTGGTTAAGGCTCTATTCTTCCAATGCAGGGGGTTTGAATTTGATCCCTGCTTGGGGAACAAAGATCCCATACGCCACGTCGCCAAAAACAAACCAATAACTAAATAAAATGCATCTCTGATCAAGTCCTCCCTCTGCTTAAAAGTTGTCAATGGCTTTCATTACTCATAATCTAAAGGCTGAAGCTAGCTCACAATCTAGTCTGAAGTTCAAAATGTAATAACGACACCCTAGGCGCTCATCAGTCAGAATGCAAGCCAGCCAAAACAACCTTTGTGAACACACAGCCCTGATACCTGTATATTTATTTTAAAATTATCTACGTGCACTTCATCAAGCCTATCAAGTATCAGTATGATTCAGTTTTTCCTCATAAAAACAAATGCAAATATAGGTTCCAATACTTCCTTTCCCCAGGGACCAGCACATTCATTCCTGGACACCAAACGGGGAGACCACTGATTCAGGCTGTGCACCAAGACCATCCCTTGTGAATGCACAATGTAAGGATTAACTAACGGAGACAAAAATGTATTGTTTATGTCCATGTTGCTATTACACACCATACACTTGGATCTGGAAATTTGATGTAAACAAAATTGTAGCAAAAGAAACTAAACTGTGAACACAATGAGGGGAATCGGCTATTGATGGGAATCTCTTTCAGGCACCGCACCCTTTTTTATCAGGTAAACAAATATTTTGTAATTAAATTAGTTCAGTATAAATCATCAGGTCTTTTAACTCCTACAATGAATTTTCTTAAAGCAATCTATCACTGCTCAAAGAAAGCCAACAACAAGAGACTCAGGAAAACAAATTACATGCCTTGATCATCTGCCAGCTACTTATTTCACTATTGCCGGAGAAGAATTGACAGAAATTATCCTCATAAACATTTGAAAGAACTTTTTTCATTACAGCAGATATAATTGGTGCACTCCTTGGAAGAACCGTTGCACACCCAGGCAGGTCTAGAATAGGCAAGGACGGTGATCCCAAAATCCAAAGAATGGATAAATCCACAAGTAAACGTGTGCAGTCATGAAATTTAAAAATGATTGCTCCTTGGAAGGAAAGTTGTGATACACCTAGACAGTGTATTCAAAGGCAGAGACATCACTTTGCCAAGAAAAGTTCATATACTCAAAACTATGGTTTTTCCAGTAGTCATGTATGGATGTGAGAATTGGACCATAAAGTAGGCTGAGTACAGAAGAACTGATGCTTTCGAACTGTGGTGCTGGAGAAGACTCTTGGGAGTCCCTTGGAGAGCAATAAGATCAAACCAGTCAATCCCAAAGGAAATAAACTCTGAATAGTCATTGGAAGGACTGTTGCTGAAGCTGAAGCTCCAATTACTTTGGTCACTTGATGCGAAGAGCCGACTTCTCGGAAAAGACCCTGATGCTGGGAAAGATTGAAGGTGAAAGGAGAAGTGGGTGGCAGAGGATGAGATGGTTAGATGGCATCAACCACTCAATGGACATGAGTTTAAGCAAACTCCAGGAGATAGCGGAGGACAGAGGAACCTGGTGTGTGCTACAGTTCATGGGGTTGCCGAGAGATGTGCCTCAGCGACTGAATAAAGCCAGGCAAGATCTAGCCATCAAACTTTTAAAGAACCAAGGGCTTCCCTTGTGGTCCAGTGGTTAAGAATCCACCTGCCAAATCAAGGGACACTCTGCTCTGCGAGGGTATCACGTGCTGCAGCTACTGAAGCCTACACACGCTGGAGCTCTGCAACAAGAGGCCACTGCGCTGATAAGCCAGCACACGGCAACTAGAGGATGCCTGCCTGAGCAACAGAGAACCAGTGCATCCAAAAACAAGTTTAAAAAACTTACAAAAGTTTAAGCTGTTTACCACAAACAATGCACTTCTGTTTAGAGGGTAATAGGATCTACGTGTAAGCCTCAATTTTAAAATGAGTTCAACCCAAGGAACACTTAATAATAAATCCATTATTATACTATGCATCCCTCAAAACTCTGATACTGACAATTATCACAGTCGTATCAAAGGCGATTTGTAAGTTGAAAATATACGACTCACCCTCAAAGACTGAAACAGATGGGACAAGACAGAAGGGACGAGATCAGTCTGTGTGTGGTGGTTGGTTAGCTGCCTCTATTTAGCACTAATAGTTCCAAGTCATTCATAAAAAGAAAATTTTAAGAATAGGCTGAAATCACCCTTTTATAATCAACCCCCAGATAACTTGGATTTAATTTGACTTAAAAAAAAAATCATTGTGATGGTAATAAACTTGAGGTGAACTGAAATAAAGATCACTGAATATTTTTTTAAAGATTCAAGTGAGCTGTTCATAGGGACATTTGAAAGTCCAGATTCACTTTTTTGTATGTGGACTATGAATTGTAACTGGATAAAGCTATTCTGAAATGAAAGAAAGGCTGCTCTATACTTTCCTTATTCTCTACTTTTTATTCAAATTTTTATTATGGACATTTCAATGTCTGCAAAAGTAGAGAAGCTAGCTGAATGAAGTAGCCTGGAAGTACCATCACCAGATTAAAAAATAATCCATTTGTGGCCAGTCTCCTTTTATCTATACCTCATATATCTCCCCCCTCAAACTATAATTTATATTTATTTAAATCTCAAATATCACAATTCATCTATAAATATCTCAATAGGTACATCTAAGAGAATGTTCTATAAAATACCACCTCTAAATAATGTTATCACCTTTAAAAAGAATGAATAATACTCTGCATTATTACTAAGTTATCTAGTCAATATCCCAGCATTCATATGTCCTAGATTTTCTTAAACATTTTAAAATTGTTTGAAGAAATATGCAAATTTGGTCTATACAATGTGATTGATTTTTAGTCTCTGCAGTTTTTTTTTTTAATATATAATGTATAGGCTTTTCCTCATCTCTGTTTTTTAATATCATTGAAATTTTTGTTAAAGAAACTAGGTCATCGTGCTGTATTCCCCCTCATCTGTTGCATCCCCATGGAGTTTATATGTTCCTCTGATCCCTGTCCTTCCTGCAGTTGGTAGTTGGATCTAGAGTCTTACTGAGATTCAGGTTTGAATTGTCCACAAAACCACTTCACAACCAATATTGTGTTTTTCCATCAGCTGCGTTTTCTCTATTTTGCAATATTTGCAGCCGTTGAGGATCATTTCCTAGATCCATTAATTCACTGGGGTTTGCACAACAGTTCTCGTTTCTCCAGCCTCTGACCCCAGGTAGGGGCATCAAAAGCTGAGGCTTCTTTTCCCTGGCTATGCCACTCCTCTCATTCCCCTTCATTAGCTGTATTTCTTGTATAAAAAGAAACTCCCTCTCAGCAACTCTTTTGTTCTCTGAGGTACAGTTCACATAGAAACAACAGGATAAATGCATTATTCTTTCCTTTATTCTCCAATTTTCAAAACAATAAGTTATTTCTTAGTATTCCCCCAAAGTGAGCAGTGATTTTTTTCAGTACCATTTGGAACTCTTGGAGTTAAACACACTTGATGAATTTCCACTCATCTTAGTTATCTTTATTGATGTTAAAATATTTGCCCTGTGGAAGCTTTTGCAAGTTGGCTCCTGAGTCCTTTTGACAAGTCCCTTCTAGTCTTTGATAGCTTCCTTGCTTTCACTTATGACAAGTTGACCCAGGCTCACCTTGTTTATTTCCTCCCAAACATGGCATCCGCCATCTTGCCAAGAACCTTTTAGCAGAACCACATTTTGGGTACTAGATATAATCATTGGTATTGGTTTAAGCATTGGTCCCTGGTGTCTTGAGTGGACAGAACTTGATAAAAATAGAGTTCATATTCCTAATTCAAAATCAGAACTAATACAATTTTACTTAAATTTCTTGATCTTACAACTGTATTTATACTCATGCCAAAAATCCCATTTCTCAATGATGCCAACATCATTCTTTATTTGCTTTATCCTACACCGTACTTAAAGCAGTATCAGGATAATAATACAAGCACTAGGGCCAACAATACGATTATTGGAAACAACACAAGACTTCTTTTTGCAGTCCTTTTGGCCCTTAACACCTTACCGATGGGCGCCGAGACTGCAGGAACTAACGTCTATGCTGTTATTACATCTCTGGTCAACAATGTGTTAAAAGTATATACTCACCAGGAACACACAGTCAAGTTACCACATTTAAAAGTCCCTTGGAGGAGTCTGTCTCTCTCCTTGGTTATGCCGCCAACTCAATACACAGTTGGGTTTATTTGTTTCATTTTCAACTCTTAAAGATTGCTTTTTAAATTTTATTTTATAAGTCAGTTTTATAATTACATAAATCATTTTCATGGTTCCAAAGTCAAATCTACAAAACGGAATAGATTTAACAAGGCTAGCTTTCATCTTCTTTCACATCATACTAGTTCCTCCCTCCCCGCAAAATAGTCATTTATTTCAATGCATGGTTTATTCTTTCATGGTTCTCAATATAAGCAAATAGCATAAATTATAAATGACAGCATACTATTTTTTTCTCCACCCATCTTTGCTCACTTAACAAATCCCGAAAACCACTCTACAGCTATATCCAGGGATGACCCCCATTGTATCCTATAGCTTTGCAATACTCAGTTATGTGGATGTCCTATGGTTTATTTAATGAGCTTTCTATTGATGGACATTTGAGTTGTTTCCAGTCATTTGCTCTTGTAAACAGCGCTGTAGTATGTAACTGTGCATTTGTCTTTTCATATTTTGGCCAGGGTATTATGGAGATTCCTAGAAGTGGAATTGCTGGGTCAGAGGGTAAAGGCACATGCAATTTTGCTAGATAGGGGTGACATCCCCTCCATTGGGACTGAACCATTTCACATTCTCACCAGGACCATGAAGACTGCCTGCTTCCCACAGCTTTGCCAACAGACTCTGTAATCAACCCTTCGGATTTTGACATCTAGTAAATGAGAAATTGTATCTCAGTGTAGTCTTTATTTTACATTTATTTATTATGAACAATTGGCTCAGGTGGTAAAGAAGTTGCTTCAAGGCAGGAGCCTGGGTTTGATTCCTGGGTTGGGAAGATTGCCTGGAGAAGGGAATGGCCACCCACTCCCGTAGTCTTTCCTGGAGAATTCCATGGACAGAGGAGCTTGATGGGCTACAGTCCATGGAGTCACAAAGAGACAGACACGACTGAATGACTAGCAAAATTTTGAATGAAGTTGAGCATCTTTTCATACTTTTGAGATTTGCATTTCTTTCTCTGTCAATTGTCTGTTTATATTTCCAGCCCATTTTTTCTATAGAGTTGTTGGAGTTTTTCTCCTCTATCTTCAGAAGCTTTTATTTGTGTCTTAGGGGTATTTGTTTTTTATATAAGTTGCAAATATTTTCCTTGTTTTGTCATTTGTCTTTTTACCTAATTCACAGCATTAAAAAAATTTTTTTCTGTTCTCTGATTTTTTTCCATACAACATTTTTTTTAAAAAATTTCAGTTTAACCAAGTTTATCAATTTTTTCCCCTTATTGTGCTTGGATTTGAGTCATAGTTCAGAAAGTTTCACTTTCTCCAAGGTCAGGGAATAATTTGCCAATATTTAAAAAATATTGTTATAGGTTCAGGTTTTATATTTCAACCTCATACCTACTTGTAGTTTAATTTGATATATGGTATGGGGAATGGATCCAGTTTTGGTTTTTGCCAATGGCTATGTGCTTCTCCCAACACCACTTGTAGAAAATCCACTCCTCCACCAATGTGGAATGCCTTCTTTTGTAAACTGTCTGTATTCACGTGGAGCTCTTTATGAATTCTCTGCTCTACTCCATAACTCTGCCTTCTCATGTGACAATACCAAGATTTGGGGGGCAGAGATGCTGCCTTGAGTCTTCACTGAGGTGTGCAGCCTGTCTAGTTGTGAAGGGCAGGCTCTAGGGCACACGGTCAGTAGTTGTGTATGGGCTTGGTTGCCCAGTGGCATACAGCATCTTAGTTCTCCAACCAGGGATCCAACCTGTGTCCCCTGCATTGGAAGACAGATTCTCAACCACTAGACCTCCAGCGAAGCCCTGATATCAAGCTGTTTTGATCACAGAGGTTTCCTAGTATGCTTTGATGTCTGGTGGAAGCTCACCCCCCCAACCCAGTTGCTCTTCTTTGTCAGGGTTCTCTCAGCTAGTGTTCTTTATCTGCTTTCCTATTTATCTTATCTAGCTTCCAGTTGAGATTTTTGGCTATCAATCATTTTCTAAAAACTAATGACAGCTGTTTGACTTGGTAAACACTACGTTAAGTGTTAGTCGCTCAGTCATGTCCAACTCTTTGTGACCCATGGACTGTAGCCCATCATCTCTCCTGTCCATGGGATTCTCCAGGCAAGAATACTGGAGTGAGTAGCCATTCCCTTCTCCAAGCGATTTTTTTCTGACCCAAGGACCGAATTCGAGTCTCTTATGTCTCCTGCATTGGCAGCCGGATTCTTTACCTCTAACATCACCTGGGAAGCCTGGAACATTACTACTAGCGCCACCTGGAACATTAAGAAATGTGCATAGACGTGAAATGCTTTGAGATATTCTGCTGGAGCTCATCAATCTCGACACCTCAATAGCAAATCTAGACAGGGGAATCAATGATGACTTGAATCCCGGTTAATTCCGGATAACTGAAAAGAAGATTGAATTAATACCATTTAAATTGAAACACAGGAAAATAGGAAGAGAGGAAGGAAGAAAAGAAGGAACTAAGGAAGGAGGGAGGGGGAAGAGGGAGAAAATGATGAACGTGGGGAAGAGTACTGACCGCACTGGTGTGTCTTAAATGTAAGGAATTGAGTGGACATCTGGAGGGCAAGGGAGAGAGAGAGCCTTTTCACTGGGCGCTCTCTGAACATTCTGAATTTGTATTACATGCATGTTTACACAATTAAGTACTTAGCAAATTTCGTATCAGTCATTAATCGAATTTACTGTGCACTTCTGTTTGTTCAAGTGAGGAAATTTTTTCACATATACTTAATGCCTATGTTGGAGAAGGCAATAGCAACCCACTCCAGTACTCTTGCCTGGCAAATCCCATGGAACAGAGGAGCCTGGTGGGCTGCAGTTCATGGGGTCGCTAGGAGTTGGACACGACTGAGCGACTTCACTTTCACTTTTCAGTTTCACGCTTTGGAGAAGGCAGTGGCAACCCACTCCAGTGTTCTTGCCTGGAGAATCCCAGGGACGGGAGAGCCTGGTGGGCTGCTGTCTCTGGGGTCGCGCAGAGTCGGACATGACTGAAGTGACTTAGCAGCAGCAGCAGCAGTAATGCCTATGTAAGGCAACAGTGACATCTGACAGCTGGTGGAAGAGAACCTCGGGCTTCTATCTAGGATATCCTGTGGGCAGCTTGGCTTGGGCCTCAATTCTTGGCTTTTACACTATTTTATATTTTTGAAGAACATATTGTCCTAGGAAAGCAAGGGGAAAAAACAGCTCCTTTCTTTAATAAATGATTCAAATGTTGGAAATGGGGGAAAGAAAATATGGCACAAAGGAGCATATTTTCCAGGTTGTTACTTTTCTACTGGAAAAGGCCATATTAACCAACCCATCCTTGTTGAACACAAACTGCCCCTGTTCTACCAGGCTGATCTGGCTGAGTTTGAGCAATCCATCTATGTCAGAGAAAGCCATGAAAATCTTGATTCAAGCAAACAGCAAAATAGAAAGGGAAAGCCTCTGGAGGTCACTCTGCTCAGCCTGTGTCCTACTGATGAATGGGTTCCCAGGTTTTCACCCTTAACAATCCTCTTGATGAACTGTATGATCTGGAGAACAGCAGTCAGGCCATAGTCCCATCAATGATCTGGGGATGCTAAGACCTGGCTTCACCAGTAAACAAACACTCAGATTCAGCATAATGCTTTTAGTGGATCTGACTCCTGACTCAGTTTATTATCTGCATAAAAATGTGGGCCTGTCTGAGACACAGTCTGGATGATAACATAAAAGGAGAAAATAATACGAGCCACGTAAACACTTAGGTTGATGCCCAGCATTAACTGTAATTAATGCAATAACTTGCAGAACTCTGCCAGAAGCACTCTTTAGACAAAGGACAAGAGAAAATGGGGTTCCTCTTTCTTCCACTTTAAGCATTATCTGGTGTTATTTCAAGCTCTGAAATTCAAGTTAATAGAATGCCTTCTCCACTTTTCCTCCATGGTCACAACTGATAGTATTTTCAACCAGGAAAACTCGTGTTTACCTGAGGATATGTTAAAAAGCCCAAGTGGAAGTAGAGGATGGGTTCTATCCATTTATTTCAAAGGAGCAGAGCTTTTTCCTCCCTGCAAATGGGTGATGTACCTGCCACAAGGAGCCTCATCAGAAGCCTGGCTGACACTGGCCTGCAGAAACGTGGCAGAAGGAGGCTCTTTCAGGAGATGCCTGAGGGTCACACTCACCTGCCCAAGTCTGGCATCCCCTACACAGCACTGCGTTACACTAAGTATTTGCAGTACAAAAACCCACTTCTCAATTACTTGTAAGTGAGTCGCAAAGAGATTATTATTCTTTGCTGAAACCTGACTTCTCATCCTGGAAGCAGATTTTTCTTATTGCAAGGGGAGCAAATTACATTAAAATCTGTTGGAAAATTTTGGTTGGAACAAGGCACAAAAATGTTGCTTGTAGTTGCAGATGCCTCAGTTGTCATCCTTAACAAAATCAGGGCTCCTTTTGTAAAAACAAACACGACCCAGGCATGTTTGCTCTTTCTTTGGAATGTGTCCATTGTGCTAAATTAGATTTTTCAAAAACCCTCACCCACAGCCCCAAGGTTGTATGTGGCCATTGCTGACTCTACAGCAGAGGAANAACCCAACCTTGTTGAACACAAACTGCCCCTGTTCTACCAGGCTGATCTGGCTGAGTTTGAGCAATCCATCTATGTCAGAGAAAGCCATGAAAATCTTGATTCAAGCAAACAGCAAAATAGAAAGGGAAAGCCTCTGGAGGTCACTCTGCTCAGCCTGTGTCCTACTGATGAATGGGTTCCCAGGTTTTCACCCTTAACAATCCTCTTGATGAACTGTATGATCTGGAGAACAGCAGTCAGGCCATAGTCCCATCAATGATCTGGGGATGCTAAGACCTGGCTTCACCAGTAAACAAACACTCAGATTCAGCATAATGCTTTTAGTGGATCTGACTCCTGACTCAGTTTATTATCTGCATAAAAATGTGGGCCTGTCTGAGACACAGTCTGGATGATAACATAAAAGGAGAAAATAATACGAGCCACGTAAACACTTAGGTTGATGCCCAGCATTAACTGTAATTAATGCAATAACTTGCAGAACTCTGCCAGAAGCACTCTTTAGACAAAGGACAAGAGAAAATGGGGTTCCTCTTTCTTCCACTTTAAGCATTATCTGGTGTTATTTCAAGCTCTGAAATTCAAGTTAATAGAATGCCTTCTCCACTTTTCCTCCATGGTCACAACTGATAGTATTTTCAACCAGGAAAACTCGTGTTTACCTGAGGATATGTTAAAAAGCCCAAGTGGAAATAGAGGATGGGTTCTATCCATTTATTTCAAAGGAGCAGAGCTTTTTCCTCCCTGCAAATGGGTGATGTACCTGCCACAAGGAGCCTCATCAGAAGCCTGGCTGACACTGGCCTGCAGAAACGTGGCAGAAGGAGGCTCTTTCAGGAGATGCCTGAGGGTCACACTCACCTGCCCAAGTCTGGCATCCCCTACACAGCACTGCGTTACACTAAGTATTTGCAGTACAAAAACCCACTTCTCAATTACTTGTAAGTGAGTCGCAAAGAGATTATTATTCTTTGCTGAAACCTGACTTCTCATCCTGGAAGCAGATTTTTCTTATTGCAAGGGGAGCAAATTACATTAAAATCTGTTGGAAAATTTTGGTTGGAACAAGGCACAAAAATGTTGCTTGTAGTTGCAGATGCCTCAGTTGTCATCCTTAACAAAATCAGGGCTCCTTTTGTAAAAACAAACACGACCCAGGCATGTTTGCTCTTTCTTTGGAATGTGTCCATTGTGCTAAATTAGATTTTTCAAAAACCCTCACCCACAGCCCCAAGGTTGTATGTGGCCATTGCTGACTCTACAGCAGAGGAATTAAGGGATAAATTTGTTATGCTGAGTGGCCGGGTCTCTGATTATCCAAAGGGCCTTGGGATTCATTTTGGAGCATCCTAGAGATTCCATGCAAGCATTCCTTTAGGGGTAAGTTAAAGAATGTGGGAGACACCCAGGCACGTGGCTTAAAACCCTGGAAGAAATATGATGTCTCCTAGGGTGCCCTAGTGACCTGAAATAGGTAAAATGCCTCCCAAGGAAGCCCTTTTCTGTAAAACCTTTTGCTTTAAGCCACGTGCTTCTTCCCTTCCTCAAAATTGCACAAGAAACACCACCTGAGGCTCTGTTGTGACTTGACATCTTGTTAACACTCTTAAATCAGTCACAGGAAGTACCCCAGAAGTAATGGAGACATTTCTTCCACCTAATTGTTGACTCTTCTGCTTCCCAGCTCCATCGTGATTCCAAAGGAGACAAGGAACTTAATGTTTAACACGGGGAAATCCTCGAGTTTCAGACCTTTACAAGTCAGGCCGCTCTAACCTTTCTGAATAGTGCCTGATCATGCTTTAATTTGTTGTTGTCATTATTTTTATTCGTTTTCTTCTGTTTTCCTTCCACAGCTCAGGAGGGGCATTTTGCACCCAAATATCTGAAAGGCAGCAATTGCATGATGTTCCCATTGCTTCAGTAATATCTGTCCCATGCCGACTGGGGCAAAGGGTCAGAAGAAAATGTTGCCACATAGGTGAGTTTTTAAAATAACCCTGCATTTTACAATATCTTACTTAAAGTGCAGTATAAAGGACTATCCAAAAGATCTGCTCTAATTATTGCTTTGTTGATTCGACCAAATAAACATATGAGGATAATGAACCAGGGCATGAGGACAAACACCTGAATAAATGTGTCTCACAGAGACACACAAAATAGAGACAGACAGGGAGATGGGAGCTGCAGAGGGCCTTGGGCTGACCAATTGCTGGGGAATTAATACAAAATATGGCTAGAGGCAACTTCTAGAAGTCCAGTTGATCCATCATAAACAAGCCAGAGGGAATCCTACATTTTTAGAACAGGGTCTTAAAACTTGTAGAATACTGAGGACCCTTTAAAGGAATCTGGTACATATCAGAGAAAATAATTCTGAAAACAAAGCACACTCTAAGGCCAATGAACAGGAAAGCACAGAGGGTCAAGCAGTTGATGCGTCTCATGGTGGCTGTGCACCTGTGCAGAGCAAGGAGGCTGGGGGTATTTATCTCACTCCTCCCTTTTCAAGGCACATTTTTATTTCCTTTCCAGTCTTCAGCACCCTCCTATGACCTCTGACAATAGCAATAGCTGGTGTTTCTCTGATGCTCTGTAAACTGTGCTTATAGACTTATTTTAACCTCACAGTGACCCTGGGAGGTACAAATTGCTGTTTCCCATTTTACAGATGAGGAAACTAAGACTCAAATCATATACAGGTTTTCTCATGTTTCACTGCCAGTAAGCGACAATGTGGAACCTCCACCCCCGTGTGTAACTCCTGATGACAAACCCTCCCTACCCAGACATACTGCCTCACTTGGTCTAAAGCTCTGCCTAAAAAGGTAGCAAAACCACATAAAGAAAGTTCACACAAGAAAAGCCAGGAATCTACACACATGGTCCACAGTGACATACAGCACTGAGATGCTGGGAAATATTCCTAGAGACGTGGCAGTTGTTCACGCTTCACTCAGCTGTTCAGAGACAAAAGCATAAGTAGGCCCATCTGCATAGAAAGTGAGTCTCTGCTACTAGAATGTAAATAAAGTACGTGGCTCTCTTTTGTCCACATTTGTACTTTTCTGACAATTTTAGTTTCAAGTTTTGAAATGTATTCATTCATGAATCACTGGGGAAGGCTGCATTGAAGATTATCGAGCTCATGATGGATATGTTTGTACTGGCCCTCATCTTTGCTGGAGATTTACAAATTTAGTTTGCAGTCTGAGGTCTTGGAAGACCATCTCATTTCATGTCTTTATGTGAACAGTTCTGCCTGAAGCCAAGGACTATTTTGCTCGATTTAAAAGGGGAAAAATAATCTTGAGTAGGGCAGAAAACAAGGGTAGCCCATATGATTTGAATTACAGTCAGATAATCACCATTCATGACCAGTCCAAGCTGGAAGTAAATTTTGAATTTCTCCTCAGAGACGTTTCCCAGCTTAACTTTTAACAAGGACTACAATTGAGAATGGCCTTTAAGTGAAAACTAAAGAAGTTCAACCTATTTAAGGCCTTTACTGACTTCTCTGGCCTCCTATGAAATTAGTCTTTTTGGAAAAATATCATTTATGAGTTTCATTGGAAGTTATAAAAATAGCCCTCCCACTCCCCTACCCCCTCAGAAAATATTCTAAAGAAAGTTTTTTCCAACTAAATTTTCCAAGCAACATCATTGAGCCTGTTCTTTGGCCTCTCTCTCTCTGAAGAGCTTAATCATTTAATCTAAATATTTATCCTCAAAGAATTTTCTTTACCATTGAATTCCAAGATGACCAGGGGTCCATCTTAAGCTATGAACCTTCAGAAATCATTTTAGCCACAAAAAGATATGAAGTAAAGCATATATTTTTTGTCTCAATATTTCAATGATGCAAATTATTCCTCTGGCTATAGTTTCACGTTTCAAAGACAAAAAGGATCAAAAACCAAAGCTCCATCTCTATGAGACACTTCCAAGAAAGCTGGGTTCTGTGCCGCGCTGTCCTAAGTCACTTTAGTCGTGTCTGACTCTTTGTGACTCTATGGACCATAGCCCCCCAGACTCCTCTGTCCATGGGATTCTCCAGGCAAAAATACTGGAGTGGGGTGCCATGCCCTCCCCCAGGGGATCTTCCTGACCTTGGGATCGAACTCACATCTCCTGCACTGGCAGGCGGATTCTTTACCACTAGCGTCACCTAGGAAGCCCCAAATGAGGTATGCTTTCTCTGAAATGGTGCTTGTATGTGTGGGGCACAGCATTTATGTTCAAGGTTCCCAATTCTGACTGAACAGAAGCACTTGAGAAACTTAAAAAAAATCCTGAAGTCTCAGCTTCATCCTGACCAGTCCTATCAGAATCTCTAGGGTTCCACTGTTTTAGGGGATGCATTTGTGGCTCTGGAGTCAGAAAAGTCTGGTTCATATCTCATTTTTCCTGCTCACTGGTTTTTACACAAGTTATCTAACCTTTCTGAGCTTAGATTTCTGTATATATACAAAGCTAAAGATCCTACATTACAAGGTGTTGAAAATAGGATGAAATATTATTTGTAAACACATAGCCTGGCTTACAAGCAATCCATACACGTGTACTATTTTAATGTTTTGAAATAGCTAACAGTGCTTTTTCCTCAGAATTTCCTTTTCTCATTCTCAATTTGTCTTTCCCTTCAAAAGCTTAGATAATTTGAGGAAGGAAGATGGTTAATCTTTAGAGGTCAAGGAGAACACTTCATGGGAAGGAAATGGCAACCCACCTTACTCCTCTTGCGCAGGAAATCCCACGGACAGAGGACCCTGGAGGGCTGCAGTCCGCAGAGTTGCTAAAAGTCAGACGTGGCCTGGCAACTAAACAACAAACAGGAGTACAATATCCCCAGGAATACAGAAAGGCTTCCTGGAAGCCAGAAGAGTCAGATAAAATGGTAAAAACCAAGAGGGCTCAGGATAAAGACCGTTACTCCCTCCTCCTCCAACCCCCAAACTCCAGTCCTAGGAAGGAATCAACCTTCGCTTTGTGGGACTCAAGATGAGGAGATATATATGACTCACTCCCCAGGAATGGGCTTAGAAGGAAAGGCAAGGCAGCGTGGAATTTCTAGCTTCACAGATTTTCTATTCCTCATGCCACAAAATGGTTCCTGTGAGGTATGAAAGCAACGAAGAGCTACAGGACCTGAAGTGACTTTGCTGATCAGAGTATCAGTAAAGGAGCAGAGGTTTGCATCGGCCAGTGGCCAGGAGCCAGCCTGAATGAGGAAGGAATCAGCAGGGGCCTATGTGGAGAGATGGCATCCAGTACTGGACACGCCTACCTACACCCCTGGGACACTTCATCAGCCCCCTTCTATCTCCTTCGACAAAATTCAGAATGAGAAAAATGAAGAACTTATATCTCATGAATATGTACGGCTGAGTCCCTTTGCTGTCCACCTCAGACCATCACAACATTGTTAATTGCTATATTCCAATACAAACTGTCAATATTTTTTTCTAAAAAGAAAGAGAAAGTTGTATTTCTCACCCCAGATTTTGTGACATGAGCTTTATACCTGCTGTTGACATTAGTAGATGTTTTGGTTTTTCATCTTCAATCAATTTTTAGGGTAATAGTGCCCAGATTATGTAATAGGCTCCAGGGGAGGAGAGTTTCATAATTTCTGTGTAAGAGCCAGGGGAAGCGGGGGTGGACTAGCGAGACCACTTTTGACCACCTCGTGAGGGCCTGCATCTGAATTGAGATGAGTCAGATCAGTAGAATCTTGCTGTGGTCTCTGGTAGAACTAAAATTCAGAACACTATTCTACAATGGTGTCTTACAAGTCAACCCACCAAGATGAAATTGGACATCTAATCAACCACATAGGCAGTGTTGATCACAAAACATAAACTAGGCATTCTGATTATTTCCCTCAGTGGGTGATTTGACCAAAACAAGTAGGTCTACTCCAAAATCTGTGACTCTGATTGGCCCCACTTCTGGCTGTAAAACATAGCTTGTCGTTTAGTTACTGTGCTGTGCTGCGCGTAGTCACTCAGTTGTGCCCAGCTCTTTGCAACCCTATAGACTGTAGCCCACTGGGCTCCTCTGTCCATGGGGATACTCCAGGCAAGAATACTGCAGTGGGTTGATATGCCCTCCTCCAGGTGTTTAGTTACTAAATCATGTCTAACTCTTTTGTGACCCCCATGGACTGTAGCCCATCAGGATCTTCTGCCTATGGGATTTCCCAGGCAAGAATATTGGAGTAGGTTGCCACTTCCTTCCGCAGGGGATCTTCCTGACCCAGGGATCAAAGCCACATCTCCTGCATTGGCAGGCAGAGTCTTTATTGCTGAGCCACCAGGGAAGCCTAAAAAGCATATCTTACCATAATGTAGAAAATAAAGTTGCATACTAAAGTTAACAACTTCTGAAATATAGCTATAACAATTATGTGATTATATGTTATCCCAGATTAACATGTGGCCCATAATCCTTTGATATTACAAAACTCAGCTGTGCCATGAGATCTAACAAGTTTCATTTCATAGAAAGAGTTATTTAATAATGTTACATACCAGTTCGTTGTTCAAAACATTTATTGGGGTTTAACACTACGAAGTAGATAAACAAGTGTTCCCCAGCTGCTAAATCTCACTTCATATATTTTAAACAATTCACTGTGTTGGCAATTTCTGAAATGTGAAAAGACGTCATATCCAATGCACATTTTTGACTGTTACTTCTGAAGCTACATCTGCTTCACATCTCTTGTTCAAAGTGCTCCCTTTTCCTCCAGGGTTACTTAATGATCGTATTAGAATGGGTAAAAGTCAAGGACTGCATCCATTTTCTGAAATGGAGGCCTTGCTATTGCACAGTTACATAAGGAAAAAAGAGAGATGTCTGAAAGACTGGAAAACATGTCAACCAGGCAATGAAACTGCAAGGATTAACAAAGTCAAATTTATAAAGTGTAAGAAGGTTCTCACATGGAGGCACGGAGGAATTTTTTCAGCTATATTATTACTCTAACGGGACTGGGCCATCCACTGAACTCTGTGCAATTTTTCAAGCTGTTCTGAAATGACTAATAATGGCATGTAGTGTATAATACACTGAAATGTGTTGAAACTTTGGGTAATGTTCCCAGTTTGATATTTAAAACACTTGGTCAGCTAGAAAATGTTACAGAGCTATTTCGCCGCTCTGTGTATTATGCTTTCACAAGCCCCATCTCATTTCACTCCACAAGTTTGGAAATCCTGTCTCCCTCCCTACATTTCAAACAGGCCCACGTCTTACCAGCATATTTTATAAGCGAGAAAATTAAAGCAAACTATCAATATGAACATAGTCCCATGGAAACAAAGGGAATGGTGTTGCCTTTGACATCTGTATGGTCTTCCAGAATTTGTTCTGTGTTATGGTTATCTGAACCTACTTGGCACCCCAGGAATCTGGCAACATGTTTACTATCACTTAAAAAAAAAAAAAAAAAGAGGATTTTTTAAAAGTTCTACTTTTATTTGTGGCTCTTTCTGAGAAAAGGGAATGGATTATATAAGCAGATGCTTGAGATAATTATTGTTCTTTTGCAGTTATATAGCACGTGTGCCCCACCCCTAAGAAATCTATGCATTTGTCAGAGCAGCAGAATTAAGGTGGTGTCAGCATTTCAGAAAAGAAAAAGACCACCTGGCAAGTAGCCAGCTAATTTGACCAATGTAAATAATGTGCTGGCATCAGCCTGTGTTCTAAAAATAGCCCAGAATAACTGCAGACTGTGGTCAACCTCCCAAATATTATGGAATGCAAGCAAAATTTCTGGAGCCTGAGTTTTAAATATGGCAGCTTAAGGAAAGATTTGGGACCTTTCAAGCCATAGTTCAATTTTCATTGGAGTGACTGACATGAAACAGTTGCTCTAAATCAATGAGTAATGTTGGCTAAGAGGAAAAATATATTAAACTGAATAACACAAAGAGAGAGTAGCTAAGGAGAACTTACTCAACTAAAGAAGAGTTTCAATAAACAGTGATTGGAAGAATGAATTAACTTTTTAAGTGTTAAGTTTTTCAGAACCAGTTGATAAATCTAGAGGAAAATTTGTCTCCATTTTTTTCAATTAAAACTTTTTATGCAGGCTGGTGACCACCTCATCCATCCAGTTTGACTCTTTATGCTTCCTGATGGGTCCCCTAAAATCTAATAAAGAAGAGTTTCAATAAACAGTGATTGGAAGAATGAATTAACTTTTTAAGTGTTAAGTTTTTCAGAACCAGTTGATAAATCTAGAGGAAAATTTGTCTCCATTTTTTTCAATTAAAACTTTTTATGCAGGCTGGTGACCACCTCATCCATCCAGTTTGACTCTTTATGCTTCCTGATGGGTCCCCTAAAATCTAATGTATCATCCAGGAGTTATGCTGTGGCATTTTAGTGGCATAGTACAAAGAAAATTATCAAACAGAAATGACTGAATCTTGGGGTAAGCAAGTCCTTGCCAAAGGTTACAATTTTGAGGACATAAAAACTCTTTGGTATAGATGGTTCTTAGAATTATATCTTGCTGATCTACCAATGGCACCCCACTCCAGTACTCTTGCCTGGAAAATCCCATGGACGGAGGAGCCTGGTGGGCTGCAGTCCATGGGGTCACTAAGAGTCGGACACGACTGAGCGACTTCACTTTCACTTTTCAGTTTCATGCATTGGAGAAGGAAATGGCAACCCCCTCCAGTGTTCTTGCCTGGAGAATCCTAGAGACACGGGAGCCTGGTGGGCTGCTGTCTATGGGGCTGCACAGAGTTGGACACGACTGAAGCAACTTAGCAGCAGCAGCAAAACCGTCAGGTGCCCGTGATCTCTTTGTAAGGGAAACACTTCTCTTCCTTTCCTTGAAGCCTGGCACTCCTGTTAGCAAAGTGCAGTCTGTAAACACAACCAATTTTCCTGCTGTCAAATATGGCTGTCTGACTTATTTCCCAAGCCAGGTGAACTGGGTATGAGGGCTGGGTATTACAGACAGTATTAGATCTGTATCTCATTTTATATATTTTTGAAAATGGGAATATGTGCTTTAAAAGAGAAAACAGGTGATTGAAAAAAATTCAGAAGGATGAAAGTAATACTGCCCAGAGAATGATTTTACTAAACATTTTAAGCAACCCCCTTTAAAGTTAAGTCCTATTCAGAACCCCAATATTTAATATTTTTCAAAGTGGAATTTTTGCCAGTTGAATTTGGGCAGGGACAATGCAGTATCCATCTTTCAAATCATTGTCCTAAGCGCTTTATTGTGTCAAAGATTTGTTTTCCTGGTAAATAGGATAGCCTCTGAACTTGCTTTATAGTTGACCCAATGATATCTAATTAGCCTTGGTAAAAATTAATGCTCTAAAATGTTCTAACTCATAAAGTGCTGTAGCATGTAAATGCTTGCTTAGCACTTCTAACTTCCCCTCAAAGTAGCAGTATTAGGAAAACTCACAGTGTTATTTCCCTTAAATAAAAATATCTCACAAACATCTCTAGGCAGGAAAAAAAGAATCAATTAAAAATCTAAGATGAAACCATCTCCCTGGAATTCTAGCTTCTGACTCTGCATATGAATTGGACCATTCACTAAAAAGGAAATTTTTACAGCAAAGATAGCTTTTCATTCACTCCAAGCTGAAGTTGCAAATCCCCAGTGCCAGATATTTAGCTTGTGTCAATTAAGACAGGCTTCTCAGATGTCTACAGGGAAATCTTAATATTCTCCAGTATCTTCAGAAATAACATTTAGGCTCTTTGTTAGGGAAACAATCAACTAAATCCCTGACAAAATTGTTACTTGGGGAAAACTTGCATGTGACAATTAAGAGCTGCTCCCAACTCAATATCAAGAGATCCAGGGGAAATAATGAATGTGAAGACCTCACTAGTGACCTGAATTACCCACAGTCGTTCATAATTAAAGGGTAACTCCTCTGGGAGCTGAGAGAATGAGCTGGTGCTCCATGGAATGTTCTTTGGCCTTTATTTTTGGAAGGCTGTCTGTAGAATGTTACATGTGATTCCCCCTTCCAATACGGCATTCAGTTCAGTTCAGTTCAGTCACTCAGCCGTGTCCGAATCTTTGCAACCCCATGAATCGCAGCACGCCAGGCCTCCCTGTCCATCACCAACTCCAGCAGTTCACTCAGACTCACGTCCATCGAGTCAGTGATGCCATCCAGCCATCTCATCCTCAGTCGTCTCCTTCTCCTCCTGCCCCCAATCCCTCCCAGCATCAGAATCTTTTCCAATGAGTCAACTCTTTGCATGAGGTGGCCAAAGTACTGGAGTTTCAGCTTCAGCATCATTCCCTCCAAAGAAATTCCAGGGCTGATCTCCTTCAGAATGGACTGGTTGGATTTCCTTGCCGTCCAAGGGACTCTCAAGAGTCTTCTCCAACACCACAGTTCAAAAGCATCAATTCTTCGGCGCTCAGCGTTCTTCACAGTCCAAC
>SJYV01022931.1:452584-469335 GCA_006410875.1 Neotragus pygmaeus | reverse complement strand
GGACATACATACCCGTGCGTGTGTGCACACGTGGCCGTGATTCTTTCTGCAGCCGCATCACCTGTGTTCTCCCACACCCTCATGCACACCCGCACACCCGAAGAGCAAGGCCAGTCAGCTTCTTGGCATTCTTGGTCCTCCTGGCAGGGCTTGGGGAGAATCTTGAGTAGCCAAACAATTGCCCCCGAGGGACAGGAGCTTAAAGGAGACGGATGGTAGTAGCCACACGTCAGTGGCGGCAGCCCTCTCCTGGGCAGGGCCGGGTGTGAGCGAGCACCCGGCGCGTGCAGGTCACGTCTGCCCCGAGCCCCGCTTCCTTCGGGGCCTGCTGCCCCTCGGGAGATCCTTGTCCCCAAGCACCTCTGTCTGATGGTGGCCCCTTAGGTATATGCTCTGCTGCTGCTGCTGTTGCTAAGTCGCTTCAGTCGTGTCCGACTGTGCGACCCCACCCTCTGTCCCTGGGATTCTCCAGGCACGAATACTGGAGTGGGTTGCCATTTCCTTCTCCAGGTATATGCTCAGGTCTCTGCAACTCTCTTTGCTAATAAAAAAGTAGGGGGACTTCTCTGGTGGACCGGTGGCTAGAACGCTGCACGCCCAGTGCAGGGGCGCAAGTTCGATCCCTGGTCAGGGAGCTAGAGCACAGGCGTCTCAACTAGAGAGGCCAGGTGCCACAGCTAAAAACTCAGCGCAGCCAAATAATTAAATGTTAAAAAGAGAAAAACTAGGGGGCTGGGAAGAGGGAGGGGAGGCCTACTGGAGTGATTTCCCTGCCACATCACTGGGCACACCCCTTCTCCCTCCCAAAGAGAATGTGTGAAGCAGCCTTTTTCCCCAGAAAAGCTCTCTCAGGCTTAACCTTTTAGATATTTCAGGGGTAACCATATGGGTATTTGCATTCAGAAACCAGAACATGTGTGTGTGCACACGTTTTGCATTAATTTAGCAACTTTTCAAGGCTCTTTGGGAGCTGAGAGTCTCTTGGGGGTTGCTGATGGAGAGGAGACAGCGGGATGTCACCAGCCCCCCTAATGAGGGGACAGGAAGTCAAGCCTTTGATCTGCTCCTGCAGAGAAGGTGAAGCTCTGAACTTAACCACTACAGGAAAGGAAGTGGGGGGTGAAGGATAGAGTGACTCAGCTACAGGGTAGAGAAAACCCAGCCAGTGTAATTGGTCTGCATATCTGATAGAAGGCCTTATGAAACCTCATTTGAAATGGAATTCCGTCTTGGCTCGGGTCTCAGCACACTTGTGAAATGGAAACAAGCTGGAGAAGGTCAGCAAACGGGCCATGGAAAACAGCTCTCCCATAGCTTGTGCAGGAATGTGCTCTGCTTCATCAGACACTCAGGAAGAGCTCCTTGGGATGCTTAGATAACATCGTCTGAGAAGGAACCCCAGGCTCTAGAAAAGTAGGGGGTTTCTCTTTAGTCGCTAAGTCATGTCTGACTCTTGAGACCCCATGGACTGTATGTAGCCCGCCAAGCCCCTCTGTCCATAGGATTTCCCAGGCAAGAATACTGGAGTGGGTTGCCATTTTCTCCTCCAGGGGATCTTCCTNCGCTAAGTCATGTCTGACTCTTGAGACCCCATGGACTGTATGTAGCCCGCCAAGCCCCTCTGTCCATAGGATTTCCCAGGCAAGAATACTGGAGTGGGTTGCCATTTTCTCCTCCAGGGGATCTTCCTGACCCAGGGATCGAACCTGTGTCTCCTGCAGCGCAGGCGGATTCTTTACCACTGAGCCACCAGGGAAGCCCAAAATAGGCAGTTGGGTGCGGACAGAGAATTGGGCTACAGACTTGATCCCATTTTTCTCAAGCTGAGTGCTGTTGTGAGTTGATGCCACCAAGCCTACAATCACAGATTAAGGAGGCTGTCAGTCAGATGAGTGTGTGCCTGCAACATGGGTGTCCAACTAACCTTGATCTGGGAATGATTGACTGATGCTATGTTTGGTATGTGGAGGAGGGGAAGAGCCAAGAAAATAAGATCCTCAAGAAGGGGCCTTGGGGGACTTCCCTGGTGGTCCAGGGGCTAAGACTCTGAGTCCTCAGTGCAGGGGGCTCAGGTTCCATCCCAGCTCCTATGCTGCAACTAAAGATCCTGCTTGTCACAACTAAAATAAGATCTTGCATGCTGCAACAAAGAAGGAAGAACCTGAGTGCGGCTGCTAAGACCTGAGCAACCAAATAAATAAATATTAAAAAAGAAAGAAGTGGCCTTCGTGTTGCAGTAGATGGCAAATGAGGAAATGACTCAGCATGGTTAAGAAAGATTAACTAAAGGTATAGGGCAAATTGGAAAATGTTTTCCAAATGTTTGTCTTAACTGTGAAAAATGTCTGGCAGACCTCCCCGCCCCCACCCCCAATTTGGAAGTGGTGTGTTTTACTTGTTTTGGAAGAAATAAATATTTGCATTTGTCCAAACATTCGGGGCAAACAGTTCGCCCCAGTCTGAAGGCTCTGTGTGGTTCGAAGATGTTTCACACTGATACCACTCATACCTTTTTTGGCTAAATTGGAGGTAGCTTAGGACACGATCCTCACATGGTTTTCGCATCACTGCTAGAACAACGCTGAGCAAATGGAAAGAAAATAGGAAGCCAAACATTGCTCCTTTCAGGCCCCGGAATGGCTGATGACTGACCTGGCATTTGAAGGATAGAATTGTTATAGAAAAATGGCCTCTTTGCTCAGGGGCAAAGAGGCTGGATCCAATTAAGACAAGGAAAATGTATGCTCGCTCAGGGAAAAAAATGTCCAAACAGTCAATCCTGTAATCCTCTCTGCAGAGGAAGGGGCCTTCATGACGGGGCTTTATGGATGATGCCAAACCCTGTGCTATATAATAATTAGTAACCATTGCTTATTCTGCCACACACTCGTTCCCCAAACCACTAACCATTGCTTGGGGTGGAATGCATCAGGCCTAGATATTTGCCCCAGATGTCTTCATATCAGTAGTATCCAATTAGAGGGTTTTTAAAGTTAAAGCTTAATTTCTTATAACATAGAGCGGGATGCAAATTAAAGGACAAACCTGATTTCCTCGACGTTTCCATGGGTGACTGAGGGCTGGTCTTCCGNTTTCACTTTCATGCATTGGAGAAGGAAATGGCAACCCACTCCAGTGTTCTTTCCTGGAGAATTCCAGGAATGGGGGAGCCTGGTGGGCTGCCATTTATGGGGTCGCACAGAGTCGGACACGGCTGAAGTGACTTAGGAGTCCAGAGTGGAGGATTTGGGCAGACGAGTCTGGGTGATGCTCCTGTTCTGGACAAATCATTGGCACTGATTTCCCACTTGGCTTGCTCGGGGCTGCACAAAGACCATCTTTGTCTTTGTCAATTATTTGCCTCTCTCTCGGCTCTGCTTTTTCTCAGCTTGTTCTTGGCTCATGAGCACCAGAACCCTCATATTCATCACATCTCAGTGGTCTGCCCATCGTGGGTTGGGTTGTTTGTGTTTGGGTGCGTTATTCTTTACTAATTGAGAAAGACAAGGCTTGCCCTTGTGCTCCTACCGTCACCAAAGTTTGAGAGTGCTCCACGGTGAAGAAAAGCCTGAGGCATCAGGAGCGGCCCATGTGGCACATGAGGACATGACTCGGTTCAGGCCCCAGCCCAGCCCCGAACTGGTGGACAGAGGGCTGAGCACAGCTGCCTGGCCTGGGCAATGACTGCAGGCTCCTGAAGGAAGTCTAGACAGCTCTGGGACACTGGGAGCAGCCGGGGACTGAGCCCCGGGAGCACAGGGGGCCAGAGGCATGATGGTGGTCGACAGAGTGCAAGGCCAGCTGGGGAGGAGGCTGGGTCCCATCCAGCCTTCAGTGGTCAAGTAGAAACGAAGTGACTGTGAGAGCTTGCTGAGGTTTCCAGAAGCCACAAACTTTTAAGGGATGTTTGTGAAAATGATCACACACTTGAGCTATGCCCAGTTCTTCCTAACCCAGGGCACTGCAAGGGAAGTGCCTGAGAGCAGCAACCCACTGATGGAGGCACCAGCAGGATCCATAACGCATCACCCCAGACTTCAGTGCATTCCCATGGTAGCAGGTTGATCTTAGGGCTTTTAATAAAAGTAGCAATAAAATAAACTTTTATTCAAAATGCATTGGATCAACTTCAAGCCTTGTCCCCAGGGTCCCTTCCACATCCCCAGGATCAATACATTAGAGTGATCCAGCTGGATTCATTTAAATATATCAACAGTGGCTTCCTGGAGTCTGTTCCCTGGGTCAGAAGAGATTTTCAAGACATTTGGGGCAGGTTGTCATTGGAATACCATTTTACAGGCCTGAATTACTAGCTGCTAGCATCTATGGAAAGGTGTTTTCCTTTAAGTAAACTTTCTTTCTTCCTCTAAGACCTCAGGGAAAAATAACAATTTGAAAGATTTTTTTTTTCTAAGTTCTTTCTACACTGATGGGTTTTATTACCAAAAACCATTTGCAGTGCGCAAAGCACTGTGAAAGATCCTGGGTGCCTTATCTAGATCCTATCTGGCAGGCTGGTTGCTGCAGGATAAAAAGACTATTTTCCATTTAACTTCAAGAGTTTGCCAAGCCTATGTTATAAGCGATAAGAGCAAGGGACAATGGAACTCCCCACAGTCCGGGAAGTAGAGATAAGGCAATGTCTCAGCTGCTCATCCAGATTCTTCCATGAAATACCACGAGCCCAGTCATCTGACATGCAAAGTTCAAAGTCCTTTTTACATATTCCATCTTTACTATTTTTTTTTAATGTTTCATCATTTGATATATTCCAAGCTTATTTCCACCAAAGGCCCCTCACCTAGAATTCCCCCATTTTCTCTGCTCACCTAAGTTCCTTCCCTCCTCCCAGGATCTCTCAATATTCTGAAAAGGAAGAGACCTAGTTGGAGCCCCAGCCCCAGGCTTGACCAGCAAGTATGTGTCTTTGAGTGGCTCATCTGTAAAACGGGCCCAACAGCTCTGACCTCGCAGGGAATGACGAGGGCATGATTGATGAGGCGTGGCACAATGTTCTGAAGATCCTAGCATGATAGGAATTATGCTACACATATCTGCGTCTGTAAACCCAGGCCGCAAACATCTGGACCTCTCACTTGATCATTAGCCACCTCTAGGGTTTCATTTAGGGGCTTCCCTGGTGGCTCAGAGGTTAAAGCGTTTGCCTGCAATGAGGGAGACGTGGGTTCGATTCCTGGGTCGGGATTGCAGGGAAGACATTTGGTATTTAGTTTCTCTGTCTTATGAGGTTTCTTTTGGGTAAGGAAAAGTTATCAGAACACAAAAATATTCAGGAACAAACTGGCAAATGGACTATTTATAAAATCGGAAAAATATATCATTGCGTTATCAGGTATAGAGAAGGTTGACATTATGATTAAATTAGAATAGCTCAAACCAGAGCCATCATTACTGATCAGTAAGGAAAGGGTAGTATAGGACCAGTAACAAATGAAGAAAAAAGTAGTCTAGAGTGATGACACAATGGGAGATCTAAAGAGCCAAGGATGAAAGGATTCCAGGAGGAAAGAAGTGTGGCCTTTTACATTTTTGCCAAAACAAGTTTCTTTGTGATCTAGTGCTGTGAAGGTCATCCATGAAGTGCAAGGTATTGGTACTACAAGACAGTTTTGTCAGAAAAAGCCGTGCTTCCAATGCCCCAGTATTTCATTGCTTGTTTATACTAAAAAGTCAGCACAGTGCTACACAATAATGTAGATTTTACTTACTCTAAATAAACCTACTTTCATGACTCTTAAATTCTTTCTATCACACTATGTAATATGACAGTTCTGGTCTTGGTTTTAAGTGGTTTTAGTTTTCTAGAACCGACTATCCTCAGATAATGAGGATGTGTACACACCTGCCTCAACTGCTGAGCCCATCAAGACGGGGGCCCTGATACAGCTGTTACTGACGTCCACTGAAAAAAAAGGAATAGTCCACTGTGAGTGGATTACAGAAAACCTCACGGTTGCACCTGGTCAACAAATAATATCTGACAATCTTTAGAAAATGCAACATGATCATGTGAAAGTAAATATTTTAAATGTATACTTTTCAGATCGTTCACTCACTACAGAGAAAAAATAAATTATTGCAATGAGAAAAGAATCACCGTCAGAAACAGTATCATGGACTGGGGCATTACGTGGAAAGAGTGCCTCATGAACTGGGGGGCTCCCCTGGAAAGTCTCCCTTTAAAGTACAAGGTGTCCCACAGAGTGATTTAGAAGTCCTGCTTCAGATTCCAGGCTTTGGGCCACACGGGGCGATGAGACGCTAATGTCAGCTGCTCCAAAGACTGCAGAATGTGTCGAGCAGAAGACAGACCCTATGGGTAAGGTGCAATAAACTGGGAGGCTAGACCAGGACCAAGAGCCCAAAAATGTGTTGGGCAGGACAGTTGGGAAGAGAACAATGGTGATTTTCAGCCTTGGAACTTTTCAGGCTGATGACAACCTTCCCCTCGAGTTCATCATTTTAAGGTGCTGTGAGTCCTTCGCACATAATGCCTCCCTGTCAGGCCTATTGCCGGGGGTCCCATTCCCTCCAACACAGCCGAGAGCAACTGATCACTTAGGTGTTCATCCGTCCTCCTCCACCAGTGAAATAGGAGCAGTGCTGCCACCGAGGGAGAGCATGGGGCAGAGTTGCACATCCCACGCGGCTCTGAGTTGGAGCAGGAATTAATCTCCACGTTGCTCACCTTCCAAGGGGCAGTGTCAATCAGCCACCAGGGGGCATGTCCCAACACTCTACACCCCTGCCCCCACCTTTGCTGACTCACTGCCATGGGTAGAAGGGTGGGACGGTGAGCAACCATCAGAGGGACCTTTGAAAATATAGTCAAGGCTGGCTGCTGGTTGGAAACAGTCATCCTTTTCACTTGCTCATCCCCCCTCCCCCATCACTGTCTTGCCAGTGAAAACCGTATCCATTTCCAAGATCCCCTTACAAATGATGATTTAAGAGTAAAGGCCTCAGAAGGATAGAGCCATGAGATACGCCTTAATTAAAAAACAAGTCATTGTCTCTTCAAGGTATTGTCTTTTTCTACCAGTTGCCATAATAATTACTTTAAATTCATGTCAGTTTAAGCTCCAACTTAAGATTGCAAACCTCTAAAAAAAGAAAAATATTTCTTTTTCTTGAATACAGAATCCCTTGGAATCAGTTCCTATACAGTCAAAGCTAGAAGGGAGGCAAAGATGCTTGAATTCAGTCCATTTCCATGTGGAGTCTGATGTCCAGAGGCAGGCATCATCTGCCCAAGCGTATCTACAAAGCTGGCTCCTGAACAAGGAAATACACATTTGTTCATTCAATTTTTATTGAATGGACTGCCAAAAATATGTTCTATGAAAGTGAAGAGGGCAATACTTGTGCCCTTGATGTATCTGCAACCCAACCTAGTAGGGGGACACCTGAAGTTGGGTCAGGTGGAGGGTTGTGATCGTCTTCTCGGGATACTGAAGAGTGATTCCTGAAGGAAGGGAAGCGGGGATGTTCAGGAGGAACGATGCTGAAATGCATCCCAGGTTGGGAGAGCAGCTGCTTGAAGGCCAAGCAGCAAGCCCTTCTGTGGTACACCCTTGGGGAACCAAAGGTGAGGATGGCAGAGGGCGAGCACAGAGGGGGAGATCGAGTGGCCATCCAGAGGCTGGGTGGGGGTGCCCAGGCTGTGGAAGAGCCTCAGGGCTTACTAACAAAGGCGGCTGCGCCCGGGGAGTTGAAGCCGAGGGGAGTCAGATGGGGTGAGTGTCACAGCAGGCAACACCGGAAGCTCGTAGAGGGAGAATCAGATGGGAGCCAGGAAACCGTGGCAGAGGCCACCCCAGCCATCCAGGCCAGGATTGAAGACCCAAAGCAAGGTGGTTTCAGTAGGAGGCTGAGAGAGGGTTAGCACAGGGGTCGGTAACCAGCTTACCCAGGTAGACTTCAGAGAAGGGAAGTGTCAGGGACTAGCCCAGGCTTCCAGCTTGGGCGCTTGGGAACTGAGTTCACTAAGAATGGAACTGATGAGAAAGTTAAGGTTCAATAAGAGCAATGAGTTCTGCTTGGGCCAGAGGTTGGTGTTCTATGAGGTTTGAAGTGGCAGCAGGCCATCCAGATGGGATATTAAGAAGTAATTGATGACAAGGACCTGAAACTCAGGAGAAAGAGAGATGCCCTCGATATAGGAGTCACTCAGATATAGACAAGATGCGGGATGGGGGGTAGAGAAGGCAGGAAAAAGTCATGAAATGGAAGAGAAGACTGTTAAGGATGGAACACCACCATTTAAGGAAGGAAGACAGGCAAAGGGGAGGTGAGAAAGCGGTGGCAATGGAGGGCAAAGGGACCAGAGATTTTGGTAAAATACAAGAACAAGAATTGTAGGAAAAGGGTGTAAAATCTAAATGGTCGATGGTGGAGTCCAAAGATGGCGTAAATAAGTTTAAGACAACAAGGTACCAAGGGATGGTGAGAGGAAGTTAACCCTATACACTCCATCATGTGGGCGGTTTAGTCACTAAGTCATGCCCTACTCTTTGTGACCCCACGGTCTGTAGCCCGACAAGCTCCCCTGTCTGTGGAATTCATCAGGCAAGAACACTGAGTTGGATTGCTATTTCCTTCTCCATGGGATCTTCGAGATCCAGGGATCAAAACCCGGTCACCTGCATTGGCAGCTGGATTCTTTATTGACTAATCCATCTGGGAAGCCCTACCCTCCATCATCAGTTCAGTTCAGTTCAGTTCAGTCTCTTAGTCANCCTTCTCCAGGGGATCTTCGAGATCCAGGGATCAAAACCCGGTCACCTGCATTGGCAGCTGGATTCTTTATTGACTAATCCATCTGGGAAGCCCTACCCTCCATCATCAGTTCAGTTCAGTTCAGTTCAGTCTCTTAGTCATGTCTGACTCTTTGAGACCCCATGAATTGCAGCACACCAGGCCTCCCTGTCCATCACCAACTCCTGGAGTTCACCCAAACTCATGGCCATTGATACCCATCCCCAAATCAACATTCAGTAAAAATGAAAATGAGTACGTTTGTAAAAATTACAAACTAAACTTCTGGTGAAAAAAATTTACGTGTGCATTTGCTACATAAATGCTCTAGTAAGATAAATCCCTCAGCGACACCTCTCAACTAGACAACTGGCCCTGAGTCTCCCCTCTGTGTAAAATGCAAGGCTTCTCTCAAGCTGCAAGCTTAGGTGACAGCAGAGGACGAGGCATGGTGCAAGGTCAGAAGGGGACTTATGGTCCCGCTTCTCCTGCAGAGGGCAAGAATCACAGTGTCTGTCCCATTCTGCCATGTCCTTCAATAGCCTAGCATAGAGGACACAGGGTATATTTCATGAATCAATGAACATACGAGTGAGTGAATTTTGGCTAATGTATCAACAATAATCCCAAAGCTAAAGGAGAGAGGAGAGGTAAAAGCTTCAGAGCTTGTGACTCCAGCTGGTGAGGTGTCTTTCCCAGCTGGGCCAGGAAGACCCTGAGTTCTGAGGGGTTTTTTTGCCTTTGACCCCTCTTCCTTCACTCTCCTCCAATTCTCAGCCTCTCCCAGTCTGACTTCCCAGTCAGGCCCCCAGATGAGTGAAATCCCAAATGAATAGTCCCAATGTCCATGCTCCAGCTCATTCGAGCTCATCTTTCTGCGTTCAGCACAGCTGACCACAAGTGACTTTCTGAAACCCTCTTCATTCTGTTCTAAGGACATCACTCTACTCTAATCCCTACATTGCCTCCCCAGTCTGGAAGTCCATGGGCCCTTCCCTTGATTTTTTCATGTAAATCTCTCACCTGACTGATAGGTGCCCCTCACCGTGTGTGTGCACCTGCCAGCTCTGTACAAAAAGCTCCTTCAGCCTAAGAACATTCCTCAGGTGCTAATCCCACCCCTTCTGCTTTGAACCTTCTTGTCTCTGGTTTTTATCCCATTAGCCCTCAGTGACTTACACAGGAAATTTCAAACTCCTTCCCTTGTTTACAAGGCCCTTCACATCCTGATGTCATCACTTCCCATCATAACCCCTGGCCATTTTTTACATTTCCACTAAATCCACTCTAACTTCCAGCTCCTTCACATTTCGCTATTCTCCAAATTTGCCTTGTTCTCTTAGAGGGCCACCATATTGCACATAGGCTGCAATATGAACGCCCCCCGGCCCTTCACCGCATTCCCACATCCAGAGTTGTGCAATGCACAGCCTGCACAGCCATACATAGCTATCCTTCTCTGTAACTATGTCTTGCCTTTGTACATTCTTTCCTTTACCTGGAATGTCTTCAGTTCTCCTCTTTGTCCACTCTCTAAAACCATTCTCCCACCCCCACCTCCGACTGAAGTTGCTGCTTCTCTTCTCAAATGCCCTCAGCAGATTGAGTGGCCCTATCCCTGCACATTCTGCCCTCACGACCTGTTTACTTGTCTTTCCTACCCAAGAGTCTGGAAGCAGAAACATGTTCCGTTCACTTTGCTTTTTTAAATCCCAGCACAGTGCCTGGCACATACACAGGTGCTCATGAAATGCCTGCAGAATGAAGGAGCCATTTCTCTGAGTATAACTGACAACAAGCCCAGGCAGATGCTCCCACATCATCTTATCCAGAGAACCATGATTCCTAACGAAGTATTTTTGTATAAATAAAGAAGCCTTAAGGCAGACTCCATTACCTGCAAATTTCAGGAGATTCTAGGACTTACTCACACACTCATTTATTTATTCAACAAATATTTAACGAACACCTATGATGCCCTGGGCTCAATGCTAGAGCTGGGTATACAGCAGAGAAAACAGCAAAGTCCAGCCTTGATGAGCTTGCCTTCCAGCAAAAGGGATGGGGAAGAGTTAGCCCTTACGCAAATAAACCAAAAAGTCTTCGAGTGTGTAATAGGATAACAGGTACTAAAGAGAGAAATTAGACCAGGCAGGCCTAGGGGAGAGTGTCCAGGTGGGAGGGAAGAAGTATGCTGTTTTATTTTTCTTATTTTTATTTTATTGGCAATGTGACATGCAGGATCCTAGTTCCCCCGTCAGGGATTGAACCCACAACCCCTGCAGTGGAAGAGCAGGGTCTTAACCACTGGCCCACCAGGGAAGTCCCAGGGAGTTTGCTGTTTCAGATTTAGTGATCAAGGAAGGCCTTAGAGATAGGATCATATGTGATGAAATTCATTATTTAAAACATAGTTCTGAGCACATTATCTGTGCTTAGCATTTCAAATCCTGTCTCTGCTCCCATGAAATAGCTTAAAAAAAATTTTTTTTTAATAGCTTTTGGCCACACTCTGAGGCCTGTGGGATCTTAGTTTCCCAAACAAGGACTCAAATATGCACCCCTGACCTGGAAGGAGGAGTCTTAACGACTGGACTGCAGAGGGGGGACAGAGGGGAGCAGTCCCTCCCATGTACTACCTTTTATTTCATTGCTTTTGCCACATCTTAGATGCCTACAGGAAGCTGTTTTTGCTATGGCACCTGGGGACTCTGAGGAGGGAGCATGAAGGGGAATCCTGGAAGAACCTACCCCCCTACTCCCACTTCCAGCAGCCCCAGCTACAGGTCTCAGCTCCTGGTTTCTCATGAGCAGGAGGCCAGGGCACTCAGGATTCACCCACCCTACTGTGCTATGTGTTCAAACATTTTACTGGGGGCGTGAACACTGGGGAGGAATCAGTTTTCCTCCTAGGCTCCTCTTCGGTGTTCTGAGTCTGTTTCCTCATCTGTAAAATGAAGATCTTAACCCCAGTCTTATCCTCGAACCCTGTCCTACACAGTGAGGATAAAACATGCTTGAAAGGTAAACAGTGAAACATGGCACGTGCTCAGCACTGTTCCTTTCCTACGCAAGAGGTGTGTGGAGGCTTCTTGTCCCCTCCTGGCCACCATACTTCTTGCCAATTCTCTATGCTCCTTCACTCTTTCCCTTCTGTTGCTTCATTTAATTCTTGTATTCCCCCAGGGAGGAGGCCTGTTTACAGATGAGGAGTCTGAATAACAGGTCATCTACTAACCCGTGACTAAGCAGAAATTCAATTCCAGGTTTTTCCTATTCTTCTTTCCTCTATGACTGCCTTTTCAGCTTGAATCACCTCCACAGGCAAACAAACACACACATACACACAAACACAGGAGGTTCCATAGTGGTAAGGGTTTGAGTCTGCAAATAAAGCTATAAACACATCACTTTCCAGTTACTTTTGATAATGCTACTCTCATCAATGAGTTTGATTAAGCTAATGCTATATTTGGATTCAACCTGAAGTCTAGGCTTAACTTGTCAATTTGGATAAAGGGCATTTTCAAGGTGTATTAGCTTGCTTAATATCAAGCTAAATGCTGATGAGTCAAAAAAAGTATTTTCAGAATTCCAAGTTTCCTGAATCTGATAAAACTCTAATTGAGGCAGTAATCTGGGCAAATGGGAGGCTGGCTTCATAAGTGAGTCTGGCACTAAGCACTAGGGAATGTTGCAAATGTGGTGAGTGGCTAATAATTAAAGGATTTAATTAAGCATCGTCTGGGAACATGTCTCGGAGCTCTGTGTGCACGCTGGCAGCTCCCAGCAATCCGGAGGGAACAGACAGAGGCAGCATCGTTGAGGGCAAGGGAACTGGTTATTTGGGGGAAGGTTTTCTAGCCCAAGGGCAAAGAGAAACAGATATGAACTTTTGATGATACACAGTTGGGGCAAGTGTTTCCATGAAGAAAGTGAAGACAGATTTTTAAATTTTAATTTAGTTATTTGTTGTTATGAACTCAACATCCAGCACCTGTGTTGACGAACTGACAAGAACAGCCCTCCATTCATCTCTGTTTCTGGACCTGAATACATGGTAGGTGCTCAGTAAGCGTTCAAGAGAAGTAGCAAAGGAATAAATAAACACTGAAAAGCATCTCCAAAAGCAATCAAATTATCATGCAATGTTAAGCCAAAAAAAACACCACTCATATACATAAAGCTACACATAATCTGATAAAACCATGTAAACAAACACATTGATAGATAAGGTAGATAAGGTCATGAGTGTTTTCTTTCCTGCTTCTTGATTTTCTAATTTCTTGATTTCCTTCTTTTAAATTGTTTATATATGTGTGTGTGTGTAAATAATCATGAGTTATGTATTATATAATATTTTATATATTATATAGTCATATAAATAATATCATGTATATGCATTTCTCTTAAAATGCATAAAAGTAGAGTTGATACATATCAAAGACAAAGAAAATGCTGCTATTTTTGATGAGGCACCAGACTCAGATAGATGAGACCTTAGGAATGATCTGTCAGTTTAATTCATTTATTCATTCATTCAGTCAGTCAATAACAACTAACTGCACACCTGCACCTACTATGCCTGGTACTGTGCTAAATCTGATCCCCGAGCTTACTATTTGTTATGCCCTGGAAGACTTTTGCATTCAGTTAACTCACATAGCCACCCCTATGTGGTAGGTACTAGCATGTTCTGATTTGCCAATGAGGAATCTTCTCAAGGTCACACATCTACTAAGCAGAATCTCAACCAAGATACCTCATCTTACAGCTGGAGCTCTTAACTGCTTGGCCAAGTCTCCTGGGGGCCAGGTCAGGCTGACCTCTCCAATTGGGACCATCTCCAGCCTTCTATACTTTGTCTTCATCCACCTTCCACTCACTGGCTTTATTCTGCCCTCAAAAGTACACAGAATAAGGGAACCCCTCACACGCTGAATGACCAGATGTCCTCTGCAAGTCCACTGTGTTCCAAGCTAAACTCTCCTTGGTCCTTCAACTGTTTGTCAGAGTTTCCTAGGACTCAATGTACCAGTACTCTTCCCCAGGTTGCTCCAATTTATCAGTGTCCTTAGCATCTGGCTCTGTAGCTGAGCCCCTCATTGTAGTTTGACCTTGCAATTAACTGTTTCCTGTGATGCTCTGTGTGGTCTGACCAGCACAGAGGGTCATCTCTCTTGAGCTAGACTTTGGACTCCTAGTATCACAGTTTAAAAGCATACTCATTTTGGCTTTTCTACATAGTTTTTCTCCCCCCTGAACGATGAACTTGCATTCTTTAGTACATAGCATATATACATTAACTCCTCTATGACAAAAAATGCTAAACTAGAGAATCCAATAATTCTCAAAGCCTGCATTCTAAAAATTGACTTGTAGGCTAATTATTTGAAATAAAATTTAATAAAGATATTATAGGACCTGAAGATTATGTTCACAGATCAAATCACCAAGACTTCTATAGCCCTTCCGTTAATTGCAATACATTTTGCTTGAAATAATGTATAAAAAATTAATAAGGACCCACAGTTTTTAAAAGTCCAGAGGTTTGGGGTGGTGGAGTGGGCAAAATGGGTGAAGGGCGTCAAAACACATAAACTTTCAGTTATAATCTATGTAAATCACGGGGTTGTAATATACAGCATGGTGACTATCGTTGATCATACTATACTGCATATTTGAAATTTGCTAACAGAATAGATCTTAAAAGTTTGGGGCACACAAAAAATGTTTGTAACTCTGTATTATGACAGGTATTAACTAGACTTATTATGCCGATCATTTTCCAATATCTACAAACATTGAATCTTTACATTGTATGCCTGAAACTGACTTAATGTTATATGTTAATGATACCTCAGTGCTTTTTTAAAAAAATGCCTTTTGAACATGGAAAACACCGAATACTCTTAGTAGATGCATAGTCATTTCTTGGTATTTTTTATACTGTTAATAATTAGAGAAAGATATTGAATATAATGTGTTTTACTTATATTATGCTCTAATATTTGAGGTAAAGAAAATTTTATCAAAGCAAGTGGCTAAAGTTTTAGGGACAGACTGTGGGAAGATTCTGGTAAAGTTCAAGAAGAGCATGAGAGATCCTTGGTGCTGGAACTTTGTGTCTCAGTCATCCTTTAAGCATTCCTTTTCCCGCTTTCCTAATATAGATGGCAATCGTATTACCCTTGATTTGAATTCTCTGCTTTGCTTTCTCAGACGTCTTTTTTGGTTCCAGAATCACTTTTGGTTGAGGGTCGAGAATGAAAGTTTAACCTGGANCATCCTTTAAGCATTCCTTTGCCCGCTTTCCTAATATAGATGGCAATCGTATTACCCTTGATTTGAATTCTCTGCTTTGCTTTCTCAGACGTCTTTTTTGGTTCCAGAATCACTTTTGGTTGAGGGTCGAGAATGAAAGTTTAACCTGGAGCACGAATGTCCAGAAGCCTTAGATTCAACTTACTTACTTTATGGACTCAAGAAAGTTCTCACAAGACCTATCTGAGTTGTGTGTTCATCTCTCAGCCACTCAGGAGGACCAGAAAAATGGGAAACACTGGTCAAACCCAAGTCATATGCCCATACCCAAAGTAGGTGGAGGGGTGGATAGAAAGGAAGTAAGTCAGTGATCAACCTCATCCAAATCACATGGGTAGATATATACGGAATGGGAGAGGGATGGTTTCCAAGGTAAACTGAGCTGTTGTGACCTGTAGAAGGATGCATGGATAATAGAAGGACAGAAACACTAAATAGAGGGAAAAAAGAAACGTACTTTTACTGGGGGCCTAATTATGTGACCAACACTATGTACTCTACAAGGCATATGTCATCCTCACAGAAGAAAAGATGGGTAATCACTTAATGAACTGACCCACATCTCAGAGCTAAACAAAACTCAAGGCAAGTAGATGAGGATTCCTGATGACAGGATGAAGAAGGAAGAATTCTCAGGGATGATCATGGCCCTAGAGGTAGAAAAGTAACATGGGACAGGAATGTTCTAGATGTGCTGAACGTGTGTAAGTCACATTTACATGAAATTAGATTATTTAATAGATAATTAGTGAAGTAATTCAGAAAGAGAAAAATAAATATTGTATATTAATGCACATATATGGAACCTAGAAAGATGGTACTGATGAGCCTATTTGCAGGGCAGCAGTGAGACGCAAACATAGAGAAGGGACTTGTGGATGCAGTGGGGCAGGGAGGGTGGGATGAACTGAGAGAGCGGTGTATATGTAAAATAGATAGCTAATGGGAAGTTGCTGTATATCTAGCACACTGAGCTCAGCCTGAGGCTCTGTGACAACCTAGAATGGTGGAAAGGGATGGGAGGTAGAAGGGAGATTCCAAAAGGAGGGGGCACATGTATACCTGTGGTTGATTCATGTTGATGTATGGCAGAAATCAACGCAATAGTGTAAATCAATTATCTTCCAATTAAAAATATTTAAAAAAAATTTTAAGGAATAGTGGCACAAAAGCCCAAGTGGGAACGACCTGGAATGAATGGTCTTTTTGTCAACAAGCTATCACCCTGCACACCCTTCTAAGGATCAGGAAACTGTAGTTCCCAGAACCACTCTCCCTGTGCGGTTCCATGACAGGTTTGCCATTGAGCCCTGCATGGTGGGCCAGGAGCAGAGGTCATTCTTCCCTAGAAATCAGTTCTGCAGACACATGGGCAGAGATGAGATTCCTGGTTGTTCCTCAGCCAGGAATGTTGTGAATCACCCATTTTGCTACAGCAGACTAAGCAAGCTGGTAGGGGTTTCTTCAGAAATTCTTAAGAACTCTAGCAGTTTCCCTAGAAGATTTTGAGAAGCCTCAGGTCTCAGTGTCTACTTCCCCAACTGTCTGGCTGCCACCTCCTTGATTTTCTGCAGTAACTTTTCAGGCCTTGGCAGTACCAGCTCTTCCAATTCCTAGATGAGGGCCCTTCATTCCTGGAATACTTGATT